>JBBPNG010000408.1:0-23732 GCA_038091095.1 Leccinum incarnatum
TAGCGATGGCCATCGTCCGGTGGTTCGAAGACTCGTTGGGCGGCCTGTCCGACACTTTAACATATGGTTTAGGTACTGTGGGCATCACAGCCCGGGTGCTGCTCGTAGGATTGATGCTTGCCAGCATTTGTGCGCTACCATGTTCCGCTTACGAGACTGTCTCCTGGACGGACTATATACCTCATCTTTAGCCTACTCTGAGAGTCGGGTTCAACTACATAATGCGTCCCCCAGTAAATAATCGCGCACAAATACTTCGCTGTCAGGACTGGGCAAGGTCGACTGCTTGAAGCACACAAGGCTCCCTCCTTGTATCTGTGCCTATATGTGAGGGGAGTCCAACTGCAAAGACATGCATCATCGGAGCAACCTCATTACCCGGAGAGGGGTCCCAGACGGACGACTCACGAGCAAGCAGATTTAATAGCCTGAGCCATCTCTCTTTTCGCACATAGACAAAGGACTATGGCCACTACCAGTCGGGCCAACGTCGTAGCTCCTTTCGGGTTGCTCGCCTGCGCAGCTACTAGTACAACGGAACAAGCCGTGGTGGACCCCGCCAAAACAGAAAGCGACACCGGCCGATCGCTGGTGCCAAACTTATCCAGCAAGGCGTACCCTACTACGACGGCGTGAAATAGGCGCATGGTCGGCCTGATGGGAAACCGGGAAAATCGTGTCCCCCCGGGCGAGAGTGAGGCTGAACTTAACAGAGCGGCCCGGGAAACAAACTAGTAAGACCGTGGCGGTCAGGACTCTGACAGGGGAGGATCAAACAATAGACAACAAAAATGACCAGAGATTCAAAGTTCCTTGCTTGTCGGCCCTGCCATGGTGCCTTCACTCGTTACGATCATGTTTCAGATCGATCCGCGTATCTATCTATTACACAAGTCCACAGCTGATCGTCAGTGTTGTACATACGCGGACAAGCCTGGGCCGCAGTGAACAGCGACTCTCTCGGTCGACTGATGTGCCAGTCCGCCGTCCTTCCATTTCCTGCTCGTCTGAGTCACAGCTCTGATCTCAATTCACCACGGATGCTTGACCCGAGCGCGCCTTTTCGCTCTTCGACAGCAGCTCCACTATACCTGTCTTCAATCGCCTTCATGATGCCTTGCGCTCAACCCTCATGCTCACCGCCGCATGTTGGTATCTCACCTTGGCAATTTGGTCGTATGTACGTTCACATCCGCAACCCTTGACTCGTCCGCATATATTGAACCCAGGTAGCGACGGAGTCAGCACTGAGTGCGAGGGACACCAAGAACAAGGAGAATGAACATGTACGGAATTCTGAACGATATGCTCGAGGTGCGCCCTGCCGACGGCAATACGCAATCAAGGGCACTTGTTCAATGATACGAGGAGCGGGGAGAACATTGGTGTGTTTCAAACGATGCAAGCAGCCTACCAGATATAAAAGAGGTAATTATTTTTGGTTACACTAGTGGCTTGTCTTCATAAGATGCTGATTATCGATCATCATTTGATAGCACAATCAGTGACGTTGATACTGTACCTTAATGTGTGGAGCTCTTCGCCGCCAACCTCTCCGCCACACTTCTCCAATGGGCCAGCGGAACATATGTAGTCCGTCCTTGTCCGTAGCGCCAAGGATGTGGGCCGTTTGTTTTCAGCCTGACCGGTCCATCATGAGTAAGTATTGAGAAATGGGCCTTCTTGTGGCACTCCTCACATCCGAATTAACAAAATTTCTGGGCGTTCAGGTATCGGAAGCGAAGCATGTAATATGGGCAAAGTTAAACCGGTCAACCTTTGGCCGGTCTTAAAGCGCCATGAATCTGACCGTCGATCAAGCCTAGAATCTAGCTTGAGCGTTCATCTAGTGGATCATTCCGATCAGTTCCTTCCACTCAAGCTTGTCGGTCTCTGATGCCATGATTGCAGAGTGTATCATTTCTGGGAGAAGTACTTATGGCGTAATAGGGGTAACATTATGCGGCTCACCCCTGGTAGGGAAACTCGCCCCCTGGATCCTTATCTTATACGGCAGTGGGCGGTGAGTTACAGTAGTATTGTACCTGGTTGTTCATGAAGCGAGCACGTTACGATTGCCAGGGGACCGATGCAGATTGGGATATGTGAGTCGGAGAAGTGCATTCAAAGTCCAATGTACATCGATTTTTTTCGGTCCGCTCCATCGTTCTGCAACGGGCTGTAACAATGTCGTTCGAAAGATCCGGGCAACCTGGAAGACGCGCCCACTGGCAGAAAAATGATGGCCCCCTTTATCGTCATAGGGATCCACCCTGACGAAAGAGAAAGTGGGGTGCACTCCATTGGTCCAACATGCATTTCGCATGTCTGCCCAAAAAAGAGTAGTAGTCGCTAAGCTTAAGTACCTTCTTGAGGTAATTCATGCTGGCTTCCACTCCCGATGACTTGGATTCACTCACTCCTCCTCATTCTCTGCATAGTTCCCCTCATCCAAGCATCCACCGTCAATTCCACCAACTCCAGCTGCCCAGATAATGTAGATACCTCCCGGACCCTCTGGGCTATACTAGAAAGCTGTGCCCTGACCCTGTTGATTTGCATCTGGCACGCGATCCACCTTGACATACCTAGTCCCGGAAATGACAGGAGGCTCTTCTTCGAACGGATACCATGGATCTTTCTCGCTGCCTTTTTTGCACCAGAGGGCATTGTTTCGTTTGCTACCAAGCAATGGTGCGAGGCGCATCGCCAGGTCAAAGATTTTCGCAGTAAGTCCCTTCTTACTATATCACCTGTTAGTTATGTTGAAAAGTCCTGGGTCGACTTGTCAGCCCAGGGATATGAGTGGTCGATAATGCACAGTTACTTTGTGCAAATGGGTGGGTTTGTTTACGATGAAGGCAAAGAGGGTCCGCCAGAGACCATGACATCCCTCGAATTCTTAAGGCGTTGCGAGAAAGGGGAAATCATAAACCCATGCATCACGGAGAACGACATCAGGGCCATAAGCAAATCGGATGGGCTGGGCAAAGCTATCTTCATTTTTCAGTTAGGCTGGTTCACGCTGCAGGTCATCGCTCGCGGTGCGGAGGGTCTTGCGATCACACTGGTTGAACTCGACACGGTGTGCATGTCTGCGCTTGCGCTTCTGTATCTTTTCTTTTGGTGGGACAAGCCATACCGCCCTCCAAGTCCTCATGCCTTTTATCGGACTCAAGTGACACAAATACATTCAAAGGAGGTATTGTACGTGGTTTATTATCTTGCACAACGGGGGCCCGCTATACCAAGTTGACTATATTACATATGCAGGTCGAAAGCATGGATGGCGGAGCCCAGTGATTTGGATGATCTAATCTCCCGTCTCCTCTGCCTACGCAAAGCAAACCCCAACATTGATGAGGAAAAAACATCCCCAGCGGACGAAAATGTTCGTATTATTCGAGCATGTTCCACATTGTTAACTAGTACTGATTTCTCAGAAGCCCGAGAAGCCCAAAGTCTTCAAACCGAGGAAACCCAGCAACCTAACAGCCTTCATGGAGGAGATGAACCCCCCCGATATCCAGTTCCGCTCACTTTATTTGACCTGGATCATCCTCGGTGGTTTGCACCTGATTGCATGGAACTGGGCATTCCCTACGGAGACAGAGAGGATTATCTGGCGTGTCGCGTCGCTCGTTTTGGTGACGACTCCACTCGTATTTGCCATCGTCCCGTGGCTTGATAGGTTTGGCGGCTTTACTGACTTCGTGACATACGGTATGGTTTCTGTGGGTATCATAGCCCGCACACTGCTCGTTGCATTGATGCTCGCTAGCCTTCGTGCGCTGCCTTGTTCTGCTCACGAGCCTATCAACTGGACGACATATATTCCTCATCTTTAGCTTATGTAATCCTCTTGAATGATTGGTCCTCCGTCTAGTTTCTTCATGCAGTCTTATCATAATCCACGTCGCCCATGTAGTCATACACACAAAGCTAGTTGAAACATAGTAATAATATCAGCGTACTCGCAGGGTGAGGAGATGAGGAGAATGCAGTCGCGGATATTTCTGTCAAACGGTCCCCAGCAGTACCGACGTCTTCGGAAATTGAATCGGAATCATATTGCGTCAATAGTTACCGCGGAGGTGACGATCGATTTCAGACACCGTGGCTGACTCACGCGCCGTCGCCGCGACCGTCGGCGTGGGCAGATGCCGGCCGACGCGCGTTGATACATATGGGCAATTTACAGATACGTAATTGTCGAGGAAGCGAGTCGGCGAACGTCGCTCGAACCGACGAATCGGCTTGGTGCACTACGAATCTTGGAGAGGCCCTCATCAGTGATGTTGACATGGTCTCCCTTTGTATTAACAGACAGAACGGGGTCGGCGTATCGAATGGACGGTGGTTCCAATTAGTACGCTTCTGCCAGTGCCATTCATGTTGACCCGGAGCCGCTTGAGACGGGCAGGAGTTCGAAGGACTTAGCTCCCGATGGAAGCCAGGCAGCCAACCGAGATATCCTGATTCTGCAATTTTGTCCTCGTCATGTTCTAGTTCGTGTGATGCTTGGCTTCTCAAACCAGTGATGAAGTAGATACTGGTACACTCAGGCTCTCAGATCTTCCATGAAGCTGGCATCATCAAGGTCAGTGCTGGTCATCAGACATCGAATACCTGATAACCATACAAATCACAATCCAAAATCGAGTCTGCCTGTGTACATTCGTGTCACAACATTGTCCCAACCAATCGATATCATTCAGAATTTGCCCGACCACTTGCCCAAGTGAAGATACCGCGTTAACATCAGCAAGCACACTGAGACTATCAGGATCCCGCCTATTTCTTCTTCAGAACCAATGTAATACAAAAAGCACCCGGGATACTCACCACCAAAATACCCCACGGCCTGGAAGCCGCCCGTCGCGGAATTGATGGCCCCAGATATCGGTGGTCCAGCCACCGCCCCAAAGGCAGCAAAACTAAAGAACAAACCGGAGCGTCGTCCGACATCGGCCACGGAACCCATTGCCATGACAGGCGCAACGATGAGAGAGACGTAGGTCCCGCACGAAAATCTGTCCCCAAGTGATCGGTGTTTAAGATAGGCGACATAGCATGATTTACGCACCCATATATCACAGCGACCGCAACAAGCGCACCTTTGCTCGTCGCAAAAGGCCACGCAAACGTCATTATGGCCGCTACAGTAGTGAATGGAACCATGACATTGACTGCGCCTATCGATGCATATCAACATCGTGTCATGTTTGCTCTCAGACATACACTTACCAATTCGGTCCGCCATGAATCCTGCTGAAATTCGTCCGAAAGCGGAGGCGCCATTGGCGATAGCGATATAATAGAATGCAAAATCGCTTGGAATGCCCGCTTGAATGGCGCTAAGGGGTATATACGTCAACGCTGTCAGACGCGCGTCACCCCACAAGCAGTCAGCCAGACGCCTGATGATCAAAAGTGGAAGGGGATGAACACCAGACCTACCAGTATACAGTCCAAGAAATGTAGTTACACCAGAGATGCAATAAACAGTATAAGCCGGGTTCTTCAGCGCTGCCCAGTTGAACAGGCCGCCTTTCACATTCATGGGGGGCAGCCGCCTATCTATCATCTATCATATACCATCAACATCATTTTTATTCGTGCAGTCTTAGAGGAATCGTGAAACTGAACTCACGAGGTTTGAAATGCCAAGTATGAGGATGAATATAAATCCGTAGATTCGCATTGTCCATTTGAACCTAGAAAGTCAATAAGACGAGTTCTCAAAGAGGAGAATTTACATACCCGATCATAGGCAACAACTTCTGTGCTGCGATCGGGAATGCTGTACCCCCGATTGACGACCCAATAGCATTGATACCCAGCGCTAGACCTCTTCGTTTTGAGAACCAATGAGATACAACCCCTATTGCCGGTCCGAACACTATACCACTTGCTAGCTGTCCGAGCACGGAGGCGAAGCATCACAACGGGACTGTACACGCATGTGAATGCGAAACTAAGAGATGAACTCACACCAAGGCCCAATCCTTGTGCCAACACAAATTGCCAGTACTCCGTGCACTCTGCAATGAGAAAGGTGCAAACTATGAGGAAACAGCTTGCCACAAAGAATGGTATTTTGAAATATCCTATGTCAAATAACCGTCCGACGACGAGCCCAGGAAGAAAGACAAGGGCATACTGTCAGCAACAGATGAGATGAGGCAACGGTTACAAGAGAGAAGAGGTGACGTGAGAGGAAAGCCCGGATCCAAAATAAATCACATATCAATCATCAGCTGTTTTACGGTGACCAGCTGCTCAGCATACCTGTACAGAACCGATCCATGCTCTAGGAACGATGTCAACAACAAAAAATGGGCAGAAGCAAAGGGCCTACATATTCGAAGGACTTTCATGAGGAAGTATTACTTCTTCGTAATATGCTTGGAAGATCTGTATATACCTCAGTTCATTTGTTGATCCCAGAGTGCGTGGGATGCCGCACCCCCCACGTGTTGACGTATCCAAACCTATTGGTCGCCAAGAAGTCGAATCAGATACGAGAACCGCCGTTGAAATAGAAGAAACACCAACGTCGCACAACACGCCAACCCGGTCCTGCACGCAAGATCCCGCTCGTCGTCAGTGTCAAGCAACCAATCTAGAAGATGACAATATACGCACGCAATGATAACGCTCCACGCTTTGAGACCCCCATCTGGTGCCTCGCCCGCATACTTGGCATATTTTCCTGTAAGCTCTATCGCGCCTTTTTCTGGATCCTGACTGCTCGGAGTCTCGGTTTCATCGTGAAGAGTCCGCAACTCCGATGGAGAATGATCGGATGAAAACGATCCGGGGGACTTGGGAAGAACACTAGTTCCAACTTGCTTGTTTGATTTTGTCTCACTGAACCCATCTTCCTGGAGTTGGCTCTGAGTTCGAGTTTGCATAGCTGATAGTAAAACACGCCATGACCCAGGTCCGAATTGTAATCGAGCGCCAAGAGGTCACGAAGGGAACCAGCAAACCAAATGATATGTTAGTCTATTGGTTAGATTTGATCGAATAACTTCGAGGGAACAAACATACCCATCCCAGCAAGGAGATCAGCGCAAGAAACAGGACAACGTCTTGAACGTCACGGGGAAGAAGTCCACCGCGGAAAGTTGGAAGGCGAGCAAACGGGAATTCGGTCTGATCAGTGAGCAACCCAAAATTGTGGAACAAAAATCCTCCGTGTGAGTGATATGCATGTTCGGGCGCGAGCTTTATATCAAGTGTGGCTTCATCCTTGAACCACGCGGGGATGACAGTCCTCCGGTCCTTCGTCGCCGATATGGTCCCCGAGGTATGATGCTGAGTGATCTAATGCCTAAAACATTACTTATGAGGTTGTCCGTTACGAGTACGGGGTGTCAGGGTGAATGAATTACGACGAGAAGTCCTCAGGAAGGAAATTGACACATACGCCCCTTCCCCCTGACGCGGAGGCATAGTGTCGCTTTCCTGGATCGGATGGGTTATAGTCGTCCCGGCGTTTATTAATAAAAAAGAGGTAGGCCTGCCGTATCTCCTTTTAGAGGAAGCTTACTCACCTGCCAGTCCGTTGGAGCGAAACGCGAACAGCGTAACAACAAGAAAATCAGGAGGCCAAGTGAGCAAAATGTAGACTTGAGGCGCATCTCCACGTCTGTCACCAAGACTACCTACCGAACTATGACTGCACCATCACTGTAGGCGGAAACCAATGCGCACAGCTGTTAGTTATCATCCTCCCAAGCACACTGTACAGCCCCGTCGGGCACCCACATTGTAAACAGTCGTCGGCATGGCGCGCAAGAAAGATGTCCCATCTGCCATTTCTATGGGTAAATTCAAGTGATATCGGCCAATCAAGGTTCGTGCTTGTCACCGTTCGCGGACGCTTCTGTTGGCTCAGGCTGCGGAAACAAGTGATAGCGAGGGATCATATCATCGACGTAAACTGAACCTCCGATAAGTTGGCGCTTGTGGAACTCACACACTTCGGAGAGGTTGGGGACCCGGGGTACGTCCGCCCGTAGCCCGTCCTCCTTGATCTCGAGGTCCCTGTTGGACCAGCGCATGGCACTCGAGTACGTTCGAGCCCAACAAGGCACACAACTCTTCCGACCGGAAATAAAAGAAAATCAAAGTCGATGGAGCCAGCAACCAATCAGAAGCAAAAAATATAACTTACATAAAATACAACACGCTTTGCCGCTTTGCACCAAGCCAAATAAGGAGCTACCTAAAGGCTAACAAGCACGTGCTCAAATGTTACCTTTCTCCGACCAAACCAAGACCAAACCGAATCATTCCGTGGCCTGGTGATTGATCTTGTAAACCACAAATGGGCCGGCGGGACTCCCAAACTTGGAGCGTATCAGCGTCTGGTGCACATTGTTGCGCTCAGGTGCAGCATTTTTATGGACTACTTGCCTGACTCCGAACGCAAATTGTCAGTGACAAAGGGAGCGGCCATTCCTCTCTTACTCTCCTGCCTGGCTCAACGACATCACCCTAGTCGGCGGATCTCTGGTTCTGCACTCCGCTATCGATTTGCGACCCATGGGAGCCATTCGTGAACAGTGTGGGCTGAAGCCTTGTCGAGGTTCTGCCTCCTCCTAGTGCCGGGTTTTTGACAAAACCTGCGGCGCTGGTAAATGCGAGATTGAAGGGCTAGTGCCATCGTCTGTTTAACCCAAAGAGAGGTGTGACTCGTTGGAGTGCATAGTGAGTCAAGCAACAGGTCATTTAATCTTTCCCGGGACGTTTGTGCCTCTAACCCTTGACGACCCACGTTCTAGGCAGCATTGCACTTGTTGCAATTTCGGGCCACACGGCCACATACTAGTAAGTATGTGGATATGATGACACGGACCTGTTCCATTTCCTCCAATTCAATACATCATCACGTAACGCACACCCTCCCAGATCGATCCCAATCAAATCATCCGGCTCCGGTGAAGCTCTCAGCGGATACGCGGCCACAAGTTATGCAGTGTATTCTTCAACATTATCGCTCCGAATCAGCCAATGTGTAGGAGTGCGTCGGGGCTGACTGCGAACAGGCCTCGATCATAAGCTAGCCGCTACATAGGAGTGGGGAATTGCAGAGCAAATGATCGTAACTGACTTTTCACAGGATTCCCTGAGCATTTCCGATGCCCCGCTTTTCGTTCGTCTTGAATCAGACAATGGAGTGTGGAACGGTTGCAACACCGACGAAGGGTCATTCGTGTGCAGGCGTGTTGTAACTTACCTGCTCATAGGACTTAATATAAACCAGACCCTGGCTCAAGCGAGAGTCAGCCAGACCATCGATCCCTAAAATGAAAATGTTTGTGTGAGATTACATTAGCATGCATTCTTCCATTTCTGCCATTCTCAGCATTTCCCTGATCCCGCACACGGAGTCGTTCCGAAGCCGCCTTCATATGGTAGCAGCCTGAGCGTGAGGTATTTGTTCACGATCATAGCCCCAAGCCAATAGTAATCAGGCGCGGACATCACAATCTGAGTGTGAACTGCCACCATCTTCCTCAAAATGAAGCCCCGTGCGCAATTTCATTGGGGCCCATACCACGATGAATAGGTGAGGAACACA
The DNA here is from genome assembly GCA_038091095.1 of Leccinum incarnatum. Lineage (NCBI taxonomy): Eukaryota > Fungi > Basidiomycota > Agaricomycetes > Boletales > Boletaceae > Leccinum > Leccinum incarnatum. Next base: position 9,596 of record JBBPNG010000408.1, read on the forward strand.
GTCTCATTGCTTATCGCAAGGATACACAGACCATGAGGCTGAGGGCGTAGCGCGCGAGGCTGAGCAAGAGAAGTATGAATGCAGAAGGAACCGATAGAAAGGGTCGCAAGCATGAATAGAACGGCAAGCCTGTGACAAACCACAGAATGTACGTTATTATGTACGTAAATTCGTCCGCGTCTTCTCCCAGTCTGGGGGTGTTTGGGGGATACTGATACCACCGCCGCAGAAGATTTCACCAACTTTGTCCGCGTTTCCGCCACATTATCAGATACAGAAGCGCTGGGTATGGCATGTACTCGGTGATGGATTGAACTTTCTACGGCGCCCATCTCGCAGAGCGCCGAAGACGAACGGACGGCCCTTTACTTAAGTACCCCAGCTCAGCCTAGCAATCGACGTGGCACATTGACTGACCTCCGTCCTGCGATGGCACACCTCGGGCTGCTGTTCATCTTTCTCTGTCTTAGTCATCTCGTTCAAGGAACCTCGACCGATTCGACGAGCCCCAGCTGTCCGCCCCTCGATGGTGCCTCGAGTCGGAGCGTCTACAGCATAGTCTGGAATTGTGTCCTTACCTTGTTTATTTGCGTATGGCACACAGTCCATCCCGGTATTCCTGGCGAGCAAGAAAGGTTCAAACTCTTCTACATGAAGGTACCATTGGTCTTCATAACATCCTTCGTCGCTCCGGAGGCGGTGGTTTCGTCCGCTAGCAAGGAATGGTGCGAAGTCCGTCGGACAGTCAGAGATTTCCGACGTACGTTTTCTCCTGCAATAAACGTCTTGATGCATCTAAATGGTCTCGGAACCAAATCGTTAGTCGAGGGATACGAATGGTCGATGATACACAGCCATTTCGTGGAAATGGGTGGCTTTGTGTATCATGGAGACGATGGAAGTCTGACCCGTGGAACGATTACAGCGCTCCAATTCCGACAGCTTTGCGAACAGGGAAAGATTGCAAATCCGCTCATCACTGAAAGGCAAATCAGGGACAACAGCAAATCGGATGCGCGCGGAAAAGCCATCTTCGTTATCCAACTATTCTGGTTCACCCTACAGGTTATCGTTCGTGGTTCTATGGGTCTCGCGATTACCCTCATCGAACTTGATACGGTGTGCATGTCCGCACTTGCCCTTCTGTACCTTTTCTTTTGGTGGGACAAGCCGCTTCGTCCTGAATGTCCCCATGTTTTCTATCGGACTCATGAAATAGACATATACTCAAAAGAGAAATTGTACGTATGTTTCGAACATCGCAGATGCGATATGAAGATAACCATGTTTTGCAGGTCGGAAGCATGGAAGTCGGAACCCAGCTATTGGCATCAGCTAGTCGCTTTCGTGCACAAAACATATGCGCTGATTGCCAACAAGGAAAAACCTTCTCCTGTTCGTACTGTCCGAGTCTGTCTCCCACTGATGACTGAACGATCTCTGAGTAGCCTCAATATGATACTAAACCTGGAAAACTGATGGCAATGTTTGAAAAGATTAACCCCGTCAATGTTCAGCTCAGTGCACTTTACATGACTTGGTTCATCCTCGGGGGCTACACCTGGTCGCATGGAACTGGGACTTCGCAACAGAGACAGAGAGGATCATATGGCGTATGGCATCTCTGATGCTGGCAGTATCACCACTAGCCATGACCTTTGTCGCTTGGCTGGAGAGGTTTGGCGTCAGTTCGGACACTATAACATATGTTCTGGGCAGTTTGGGTGTCATATCCCGGCTGCTCCTTGTAGGGTTGATGCTGGCGAGTCTTCGTGCGCTGCCTTGTTCTGCTTACGAGACTGTCACCTGGACGTCATATTTTCCTCATATTTAGCCTATCCCGTTACAAATGTTGGAGCGAGTCATGTATTATTACCGCTTGCTCTATGTACATACTGCTCATTTGTACCAAGTAACTTATTCCGTGAGTGCGAACGATCCTTCGTTTCACCCCATCACCTATGTAGGAGACCGAGTGGAAAAATAAAATCGTCTCCCGAGATACATGGAGCACCATCATCAGGTTTCGTAAACCGAGGGAACTCAACCGTACTGTCTCCTTTGCTCATTCTCCCACATCCCACATCCCACACCAGAGGCTAGTGCAGATGACCTGACACGTGTATCCCTGCTGGGTACGTTGTAAATCCTCATATATATATCCTTTCTTTTACGTTGTGTATTTCAATGAGTCACCTTATAATATTCTCATTTTCATGCATCTATGCGTGTCGAGCTCAATTTGCTAGGCGAGGGGGGAGTGTGTAAAGAGGCATCGTTTTTTCCGGTCCGGGACTGTGCCCAAACTGTCGGGCAAAGCGAGCTGTGGGGTGGAATGGGCAACCGAGAACAGCAAAGCTTGCGCCTCGACAGGAGTTGAGCGAAACAGTATCGGACAAATCTTGACAATAGATTTGGCAGAGGGCTGTGAGGGCTGTGAGGGGAGTGGTGGGTGGGTGCGGAAAGAACGACTAAACCCTATGCGCAGCTCGTGCCTCGCCTTGCCTAGGCCACCAACTTGTCCACGGGGCGAAAACACACACTGCCCCATAGCCCAGTGACTAAGTGAATAACTAAGAAAATATACTCAGCTTTAAGAGGTCCGTACAGATTTAGGCATCTTCGAGGCCAATTGTCATTGAACCCGTCTGTGTCCCAAAACTTATCCACGCCCCGCCGGGCACAGGCGACGGATTTGGATTCGGATTCGGAGGTACAGACTCAGGTGCAACTGCGCAGGTTCCGTCAAATGCCCAAGTCGTGTTGGACTCTCTGGCAGATCGGCTTGACGAGTGGTGACACTAAGTGACTGCCGCACCATCCATGAATTTTAAGCGTTCTGGTGGACAGAGAGATAGATCGAAGGTATATACGTTAAGGGTTGGAGTGTCCATGATATGGCGACGAATGAGCGAAAGCCTACAGGGCTTTCCGGCCCGAGGCCCTGGAGCCCCTTGGGGGCGTAGCGATGTGCAACGGACAGAGGGAGAGCTTTGATTTGAGCTCTTGCGAGTCTGAGAGAAAAAGGATTGGTGAGTGAGCGCGAGAAAGAGACTACATTCTAGGAAAGTTGCACGGTAATCTTCGCTAACCTATTAGAAAACCAGCTGGAGGCATCGTAGTAAGTATACCCAAATACCCGTTAAGCATGGTTTAAGTACTCTCATTTCTAGGCATTCCGAGGGATTTGCAAACTTATTGTGAAGAATTTATCCATGGTATGTAAACGAAATCTCGAACGCAAAACAACTATATATAATGGCCTAGATATGAGGAATATAGAAAGTCCAAGCTATGATCCAGTAAGCAGAACAGGGTAGCGCACGAAGGCTAGCGAGCATCAATCCCACCAGCAAAACCCGGGAGGCGATACCTATAACTAGGGCACAATTTTGAAACGCGTCAACAACGAATTTCGATCGCCCATTTTCCTTGGACCATCCCGCGCTTCTGAACGTGGAAGACAAGGACCAGACAGAAATGACGGCTAGTGGAGTTCCTGACAAAACAAGTGACGCAACATGCCACATAGTCCTCTCCACCTCCGTCGGAAAATGAAAGTTCCATGCCAATACGTGTGTTGCTCCGAGGACGAACCAGGTCAAACAGAGAGAAATGCGCCTGACCGAGTCGCTAGTCAAAATTGTGCGATTTCCAAGAGAAGGAACACAATTGTCCTGATGATCAATTAATCCACAGAAAACTCGGACCTCAGGATACGAACAACTGTGCCCACCAGAGGCTTTTCCTCGTCAGTTCTTGCTTGAGTATTCCTCATGCAGACTCGGACGAGGCGGGCCATCAACTCAAGCGGATACCAGGGTTCCGGTTTCCACACAGTTGACCTGCGCATGGTTTAATCATATCAGGATTCAGCATCAGCTCACGGTACAATGAAACCCTTACCAATTGATCTGTGATCCCTCTTTTATCTGCTTGGGCGAATAGAAAACGTGGGCGCAGTCAACGCGGAGTGGCTTATCCCGCCACAAGAAAAGATATGACAACGTGAGTGCAGCCATGGAAACCGTATCGAGTTCGACGAGCGTAATCGCGAAACCTTTCAAACCGCGAGTCCCAACCTGTACCACGAACCAGAACAGTTGAACGGCGAGCACCGACTTGCCCAGTGCATCCGACTTGCTTTTGTCTTTTATTTCCTTCGCCGTGACATCCGGGTTCGCGATTTCATTTTTCTCGCAAAGCTCCAAGAATCTGGTCGAATCAATCGTGCTTAAAACGCCTTTGTCGTCCTGGTAAGCAAAACCCTCCATTTCTGCGAAGTAGCTGTGTGTCATGGACCATTGGTACCCCTTTTCTGGAAAATGGGTCCAGGGATTTGTCAGATGCAGAATCAACAAACGGTCTTCAACGTACGACGAAACTCCTTGACTTTTTCGCGAGCCTCCCACCACTCTTGACTAGCTGTCCCAACAACTATCTCCGGTGCGGCGAAGGTCAACAGAATGGAGTACAACCTTTTCCCCCAGGATTTGTACCACGCTTCTTCGGCCTGGGGAACGGATGGGTGCATCGCATGCCACACGCAGACCAACAGTGTTGTTCCACAGTTGCCCAATATACTCCAGATGCTACGAGTTGTCTCCTTCGTCGGCGGGCAGCCAGAGCTTGTAGTATCGATGGAGGTTCCCCATACGAAAGGGATGAGACAGAGAATGATGAAAAATAGATCGGTCATGGTAAGATGGGGTCACCGAGTTGTTATCGATTGGAAGACCAGTCCTAACTTAATAGGTGAGCGCCGCATTCGCTCCTTTAGCCTAAGCCGCGAAATGAATCTATCCATTGTACAGGATCAGCCGCATGTCCTCCTCGGCGCTTCGATAAGCTGCGAACTTCAGCCTCCACCGATCCTTCGATGAATGCAGTCATGATCCGGGGCGGATACGGGCAGGAAATGGCTATATTTTCGTGAGTAGAGCTTCGGGACTTCTTCGACACCGTCCGATGCTGTCACATCATGGTTAATTACGAGATGGAGTACGACATGTCTCGCAGGTCACCTTTTATATTGACAACGTGCCCGCCGTGCTGAACAACCGTACTAACTAGTCAAATGCTATCGAGGGTCTACCGATCTTCTGCACAAACATATCATCTTCTCTGGCCCCGTTGCAATGCGCAAGTGTTGCTTCATTTGCATTACCTAGCCTGGCACTCCGCCTCGCGGTCCGTATATGCTTGGATCAAAATCCAGGGTGGGTTCCTTCCACAGACGCTGACGCCCGTGCCACTTCCACGCGTCTGCAAAAAAAATTTCCGCTACGAAATATTATGTCAATCATGTGGTTGTACCACCAATTTCTTAGGTCATTTTTAGCTTACCGGTCTGTACCCCTGGGAGCTCCACTGAAAGGCTGATTTCGATTCCAGGACATTGGCTTGATCGTGGCGTGACGATGCGCTCCACTGCCACACGCCACAGGTGAGTTGTTTCATTTAGAAATGTCAAGCCCTGCAAGCCAGTGAGCTTCAACCGGTGCCGCACTGTCGAACATACAGCATGGGGACCCCAGCAGCTACTACTCAGCTTCTTCTGCGAAGCATACCGGCAACGTTCTTGTAGTCAACGTCAATTAGTTCAGAGCGTCATCCACGCCCGCGCATTTCACAAGCCTAAGCCGCTTCAGGCAATTTTACGTATTTTGATGGTAGTACGTTTCCACCTTCTCGTTCTCACAGCTCCCTCAGGGGCACTCGCGCAGTGGTTGGCTCCGAACCGAGGCGGAGTCCAGTGCCGCGCCTGGATATCAAAACAGAAGGTTTCCCAGCCGCTGAGCACGCCACAATTTGGCGAACACTGGGCGCCGTCACGCCGTTCTCTCTATCTGCTTCGGCGGATGTGATTCGAGTCGGGTTCGCAGACAAATTGACTCGAATTTCACCTTAATGGGACCCGAGCGGACTGCGCCCACCCACATCTTTCTCCGATCATCAACGACTCCAGCTTCGAACATCATTGTGCACCGTGAGAATGGGCGGTGCGCCTCACGACGATTGGAGTCATTGTCGATAGTTGGCGTCAATTGAAATAGGTCAGGTGAGAGGTAATGGGGTAAATTTACATGTAAATTTCGACGGAATTCCTATTTATTTAACTGAACACTATCCAGGCAGAATGAAAACGCGAGCGTCATTAATCCATTCCTGGACAAGTAATCAGGTTCCCTCGGGAGTCGGTATTCATGCAGCCTGGCGCGCAGGCACGAATTAGTGAGGCGAGATAGTCTCTGCTAGGACTGCCAGTCAGGAGCAGCATAGTGGGTCAGATCTGCGGTTTCTCGAATTTTCCATGCCTCGCTGTGAATATTACACAAGCCTGTGTTTCATTTATCCTATCATCCTCATCTAGTCTGGAAAAATGGAACACATATATATCAGTGTATTGTGAAAGTCGAGAGGACTAGTTTCAACTTGAAGTCATCAACTATCCACATTTTTAACACACCCCTGGAGTACAAATCACGATCCTAAAGCAAGTTTACCTGGTCCAGGAAGTCATTAAAGTCATTTGTCTATATGCTTTACATACTTGTCACTACTTTGACGGCTACAAAGAGATAGTTTTATCTAGTCCTCGTACACGCAGGGAGACAGAATAATTTTATAGCGGCCTACCAAGAGGCAACAATGTTATATGGTGCATATGAGTGTTGGGAAGGCGGAGCCGAAGTACGTTAGAGCTCGTCAAGACTCATTCAACCAAGCGAACAGGGGGAGGAAGCGCTCAAGGGACCCCGGGGGATGTCGTGGTATGGATGGATGGCAGAAGGGAACCATAGTTGTGCTGATATTCGAACGCTCGATAGTTGAGAACAAAGATGAATCAACACGCTGCATCGGACCATTGTCACCGCGCTAGGGATTGCATGTTCCAACGCGTCACATCAACCAGAGTGTCTGAATTGATGTCATTCAGAATCTGCCAGTCAATTGGCCCAGATGAAGATACCGCGCTGTTAGCAGCAAGCACACTAACAAGTATCAGAATTCCGCCTAAACCGCCTTGAGAATATATTCAGGCACGAAATGCAATCGAGGCATCCACCAGCAAAATACCCTACGGCCTCGAAGCCGTCTGTTGCAGAACTATTGGCTCCGGATATCAGTGGTCCAGCCAACGCTCCCAAAGCAGCGAAACTGCAAAACAACCCGTGCGTCGGCCGACATCGCCTGTGGCACCCATTTCCATAACAGGCGCAGGATGAGAGAGACATAGGTTCCGCACGAAAATCTGTCGGAGCCTGATCGGCATCTGAGACGGAAAGCAGTAGCATGGTTTACGCACCTATATATTACAGATACCGCAACAAGAGTATCTTCACTTTTCGCAAACGGCCACGCAAACGTCATGATGGCCGCTACAGCAGTAAATGGAGCCATGACATTGATTGCGCCTGTCCATCAAATCAACATCAAGTCATGTCAGCCCAGGTCAATACTCACCAATTCGATCTGTGAGGAATCCTGCAAAAAGGCGTCCAAAAGCGGATCATGTGCTATGGCAATATGATAGAGTGCAAAATTGGTTGGAACGCCCAATTGAACGGCACTAAGAGGCAGGTTATTGTTGCCATCTCACAGAAGAAAAAGAAAAAGAAAAGATGCTCTACTGGAGAAGGATGTGGAAGAACAAAATATCCAACTCACCAGTATACAATCCAAGAAATGTAGTTAAGCCTGAGGCACAATAAACAGCATTAGCTGGGTTCTTGAGTGCTGCCCAGTTGAACATGCCACCCTGAGCGTTGACAGAGGGAAGCCATAACATTGTCTGTCCATCAACTATCATATACCATCAACATCGGATGGTAAACAGAAGGGGAGTGTGCATTGGGAACTTACAATGTTTGTTACACCTAGCACTAAGATGAATATAAATCCAAAAATCCGCATTGATCATTTAAATCTAGAAAGTCTATCAGATGAGTTGTAAGGGACAGAATATTACACATAACCAACCTCGGGCAACAAATTCTGCGCTGCGATCGGGAATGCCGTGCCTCCAATTGATGATCCAATAGCACTCAGACGCAGAGCCAGGCCACTTCGTTTTGAGAACCAGTGAGATTGCCGCTGCGAACAATATACCGCTCGATAGCTACTTGAATATGGCATTGCAATTGGAATGAACACACACACGAAACCAAGAGGTAAACTTACCCCAAAGCCTAATCCGTGCGCCAAGAAAAACTGCCAGTATACCTTGCACTCTGCAATGAGAAAGGTGCAAACAACGAGGAAACAGCTGGCCACGAAGAACGGTATCTTGAAGTGTCTAATGTCGAACAACCTTCCGACAAAAAGCCCAGGGAAAAGCGATTTCGCGAGTGAGTGACCGGATGAAAATGATTCGGAAAAAGATCTGGCATGAACATCAGTTCCAACATGGTCGTTTGGCTTTGTCTCGCTGAACCCGTCTCGCTGGAGTTGGACCTGACTTTGACTTTGCAAGAGATCCATGACGAATGACAGAAAAAGTAAAGGAGATGTCCTGAATGTTCGAATTACAATAGAGCCAGATGATGTCAGTCAGTAGTTCCGAGTCAAGCATATGGTGAAAGTGCACTGGGCAAGGGAGACATACCTATGCAGAAGAAGCTGGAGGTCAGTAGATACACAAAGAAAACAGCTTGAACGTGAAATGACGGACCGGACGAGCAAAGGTATAGTCTCGTCTGCCATAAAGAATGGACTCAGTGTGAATGAAAACCTATACGCACGGTTGGTTAGCGCTTCAAGCTCCAGCCGCATCTATGTGCAACCCACAGCCCAGTTCAAGTTGACATGGCGCACAAAAAAATGATCCATCGGCTATAGTCTCTGGGTAGCTTCAGGCTGTGTTGTCCAATCAAGCTTTCTGGTTATCAGCGCTTGGACCTGGAGCTTGCAAAATTGGGCTCTAGCTGAGTAAAGAGTGACCAGAGCATAAGTGATGAGTGGCCTTTCGACAAATCGCCAGTGATACATTATTCGGCTCAAACGGGACTGATCTGTGTTGAACGTATAATGAAGATTGAGGTATGATGCATTGACGTATCAATGGCAACCATCGGTAAAATAGCAGAAGAATTCCTTAGGTCCTTAGGATAAGGTCTTACGACGAAGCATTGAAAGTGCATTACTGCAACAATCGTCTTTTTTGGTGAAGGACAGTTTGTGTTCAATCTCCGAAGCTCCCGTCCCCTTGCGGGGTAAACAATTCCATCAAGTGCCGGGCGCCGACTCTAGCCTGAGTTTGAAAAACAAGAAACACTCCTATCTAGAACTTCGGCGTAGTACTCTCAGAGAGCCAGCATCCGGATCAGTGAACTAGCACCTTTCTTTCTGATTTCACTGTTGGTTCGTTGTCTCAAGTTTCAAACTAATCTGGTTGCTGACAGTTTCTTGGCACAGCTGTACAACTTTGCATCTTCTGGTGTCCGAACTTTTCACGGCATCCATCAGTTCAGGCGCATCATCATTGGCTCGTTGAAGTGGGTGCTGTCGGTGGCGATATTGCCTCAACGTATATGCCGGAATGACCATGGACACGAAGAGCGTCAATGATATGTCTCTGCTCAGTAAGTTACCCTCAGGATCCGGCTCAGGTTGACCACCGCCGTCGACGGTGGTGTGAGCTCGCAACCCGGGGGGGACAAGTTCCGGCGCGTTGAATATGCCCGTAGTCGGCATCCACTACCTCTTGGTCTACGCCTCTCCTGCCAGACGAAAGGCGGATCGTATGACAGTCACACGCCAGGCGGTGCAACGCCTCTTCATCGCTTTCGTTGCCAGCGCGCGAGAAAGGGTAAATGGCCTGCCACCTGTTACTGTGATCACAATGAAGCCGGGCGTGCTGTACTTTTTACCCAGTCGGATCGTGAGAACGTGCTCATTGTGCCGAGCCAAGGTCCTTAGGTGAGCGCTGAGCACTCGAGTCGAGACCGCCGCAGAGACTTGACGTCGACTCGGCACCATTGTTGCGCACGGAAACAGATACGCAGGGTTGGTCAACCAAACGTCCGAGGGCTCTCTAAATGAACTTCACACGGAGGTCGTGGACACATCAACATGAATCTGATGCCCAAGGAGATCTCCCATGGGCTCCTTCAAAGGGTACTTAGAGCTAGTCAATCAAGCATCGAGTTCGCCGCCATCGAATATCAACGATCTTCTATGTGCGCGGCAGCGCTCTAGCCTCTTTTCGGACTTCAACTGGCTTTCTTTGTACATATGGTACTTAAGTACGTTCCACACTCTCATTGGCTGACGTACATCCGTCTCGCTCGCCTCAAGACCTCTCTCGCGTCCTCCTCTCGCCCTCGTCCCACCTCGCCCTTGCTTACCCTCAGTCTAATTCCCCTGCATTACCATGTGCACGTCTGTGAGTGCACGGAACGCGTCGCGCAGCGAGACAGAACGAGCCGCCGCCCCACACCGTCGAGAAACCCTGCAGACGCGACGGAGGACGATGCGCGTCGTCCAAACACTCCTTGTACCTGAGCTCCATGACGAGCCAAAGGAGAGGGAGAGACCGAAGATGGCGAGGAACGACAGCGAAGTGCGATGACTAACGAACACGCGAGGCGACGACGCACAGGCGGGAATACGCAGAATACATTTCGAACCGGCCGCGAGTCGACAAGCCAATTGAAGAAAGGCACGCAACGGTCGACGATACGCCGGTAGAACGCGCCATGACAGGCAGACCTCGATCTCGCAAATTTATTTATTTATTTATTACCCCACACTGGAGGTATCGCTAATTACGTAATTACTGTCTATTTCAGGCAACCTGGCCACGTGAGAAATTTATGTAAAAAACAGAGCTCGTCTCCGATCGTCTATAGCACCTCAACGCCCACTCGGAACTCTTCGGAAACGATACCATTCGACTCGGAACAGCCCAGCGATCCCATCCCGCATAGACCGGTACGGAAAAGGCAAGTTTTCGGAAATTCGAAAATTTAGGGCTCGGGCAGCGTTGGGGCTTTTGATTCGAGTGAGTTTCGCGTTCCATCTTATCATCCAGCACTCAGAAACATGTTGCAGAGATGCCACAGATGCGTCAGACACCCACACTACGCCACGACGCTACAGTGAGGTGTGTGCCCTGACACAACAACAACGGCATGACAACAAATTCATAGTACCCACAGGAACGTAGCTCAGTGAGCGGAGGCAAAGGGAACGAGAAGAAGATGATGGCATATGGTGACCGTCGTTCACTGAGTTACACTGGCAGAGACGTACATACGGCTATAGCTACTGGGGGAACACTAATTTTCCAGATCTAATGTCCTTTAGATCACTCTTTACATATTCAAGAATACAGATTGCGGTGCCTAGCTTGATGTGGAGCAGTCTTGCGAGGGCTTCTGCTGGAAGGAATTCTGAGATCAGTTCTCCGATGTGATCAAAACCGTGCTCTTCCAACATTGGACCAAATGGAGCAAAGGTTATTCCTTTTTTGTTTCGTGCTTCTTGCCCATCAAGATATATGAACCATTCAACCACCGTTGGTGTGTCTGAAGTATTCAATGGTGGCGGGTCCAGGGGTTGCCCAATGTCAGATGAACCTGATGGGGAAAACACTGGCCCGGGGATAGAGGACCCCGGCGAGCCTGAAGGTGGAGGGGTAGTATAATTGAATGGGGGTGTGTGAATGTATACGGGGACTGGAAAGCCACCATGACCATACTGTGTGCCATATGGCAACATAGACGGCAACATGGGAGGAGTGGTTGAAACAGGAGGGGTTACAGACATTGGGGGGGTATGGGCTGAGTTTGTAGCACGGCTACGTGATCGCACGTCCTTCAATACAATTATCGTCGGTTTATCGTCGACGGTTGCCTCGTGATTCATCTGAGATTGATTTCAAGTTAGCTCATGTATAAATAGTATAGAGAAATGAAAGATGTACGATTTCGAATGCCCAAAGATTGAGATTAGCATATGTGAGCGCATAACAAACACTGTCGCTGGCACGATAACAATGGACCGGTGCTTCAGGCGACTTTGTATGAATCGGGCACTTCCACCGGTCCTGAAGCATTCCTACGTACTCCTGGACGTCCTTACTTTCCATTCGAGTTCCGGATTGAGCAGCAGTCTTGGCCTTTGCTTGTTTGCCCCCTCGTGATGCAGCATCCTAGTATACAACAATATACATCAGTTTTGAGTGTTAACCTCTATCAGGATTCAGTTTACGCACCCCCTTGTCACGGTTACCACATGCTTGTCCCTCAGTTCCTGCATCCTCAAAATAAACACTAACCGGCTTCAAGCGACGGGTCGACTTCTTTCCATTTGCAAGCTGTGGTGGAACGATCAAGGGGTGTAAACGATCTACAAACATGGCTAGTTCTTCATCGTTCTGAATAGATATCATTCCGTCTTTCGCTTTATCGCTGTCCAACCGGTACTGTGGCTGGACCTGTGCTGGAAACCGGCCTAGCTTCTCGCCAATTACATAGCATAGATGGGTGAGTGTGGTTGTCGACAATATTTGAAAAGGCGCATTTGATCCGTCTGGGCGACGGACCGTGCACTGGATGGAAAAGCCTGAGACTATGATAGTATTTGTTAGCAACTTGAACAGACGTATAAAAAAAAGAGAACTTACCCGAATTACTACTCCAAGTCGAGTCTTCTGGTGTGTCAAACAACGAGACAGTCTTCTGTCTGATAGGCACAGCGCATCTGCAAACCATGCTCAGGGCCTGTAGTACTTGACCATTTTCCATAGAAACTGTAGACTACACAGAACTACCTAGAACTATATAGGTACTCCACATCTTCTATAGATACAACATACTACGTAGAACCTTGTTCAGGGCCTGTAGCACTTGACCATTTTTCATAGAATCTGTAGACCACATAGCACTACCTTGAACAATATAGGTACTTCAAATATTGTATAGATCTAGCATACTACTACATAGAACGTAAATACATTATTACTATATACTACAATTCCGCATGCTGTGGCGAGCGGACGGGGACAGGGACGGGGACGGGGATGGGAAGTCGGGGACAAGGTGGAGGGGGTAAGGACAGGGCGACGCGACGTTTCCTCGTCGTCGTCATCGAGTTGTAGAGTTGTCGTCGTTGAGTCGATGCAGGACCGACTCCGGAGCGAGCACGCCGCTGCCGGTTGCTAGTAGTAATGCGGGTACCCTCTAGATCCTGAACAACGGTCTCGGAGTACGATCTGGCCAGATCCTCGTCGAAAATGCGAAACAGAGCGAGCACGCCACTGCTTGGTCATGACCAGGGACTCGTCCGCTACTTCCCAATGTCCGTTAGCACGTGCAACCCAGTCTTGGTCCTGGTCTTGGTCCGAGTCGTATTGTCCTCTTACGGTAGAGATAACTGGCTGCACTGGGTCGTCGAACCGCGAAGTGGATGAACGTTATCACCTCGAGGTGCATGCTCATGAGCCACAAAGTTATGTGTTCTAGGGTGGTGGGTGTCGCGTAAAAATTGAGCCAAATACTCTGGAGTGTGCACAGTCGGCCGCACTGTATTAGGTGTGTTAGCAATCGTATCAGATTCGAAATGCATTACAGTAAAGAGCACGTCAAGGAAGTCCGGAAGGAACAAGCAAAGCGACAAATTTCATCCTAATCGAGGTGAATGAAAACGTAACTTCAACATACTGAGGTGTGTGGCAACAAACATACATAATCTGATCTCCGGCCACGTGCATATATGCACAGATACTAGGCGTAGAATCGACAGGCGTGAAAAACTCACTGGAATTGGTTGTCGATAGGCCTGGCACTGCTATAAAATGAAGTGAGTTTGAATAACGAAGTAGTGGGGTGGATGCTTACACGCGTTGAAGTTCCAATGGCCATGATTGACCCACCAGCCTGGGACATATCCCCAGGTTTGCGGAGGATGGGAAGGTCCAGATCCAGGTAACGATGGGCGTGCTTGGATCAACATGCCAACATGTTCTGTATGCATTCAAAATAACGATTAGTTAGTTATGTGCGTCGCGCTTGAGGCAGGAATAGAAGTAAAACCAGCAGAACTTGAGCATAACGGCTATATGCGCGCATAACAAGGAGATCCGGGCCGTGAAAAACGTACATACATACTTTTTGAATGCACGTTTGTAGGC
>JBBPNG010000409.1:0-23697 GCA_038091095.1 Leccinum incarnatum
CCATCGCAACGGGGACAATCAAGTTCTGCCTTGGTCCCCAGAGCGGATTCGACTGCAAGATCGAGACCCTCCTGTTACGGATCGCGAGGAGGTTGCCATACTGAAGGAACACCATCGTCACGTAGCTATTCCGCGTCAGTGATCAGGCGGGCATCCAAGGAAGGAATGGCTTACTAGATACATTGCCCGGTGTTGACGAGACTTGTGAGTTCATCTGCCGACTTGCCCTGCCAGCCGTCTTGCCACTTGTTATAGACCAGTATGACATCGTAGAATCTGAGACCATTCTCGTCCATCCACACGAACCACATGGCCATACAGCATGGCCAAGCCATGAGCCCGAGGAACTGATTCACCGTCAGTCCGTACTCGTACTGTTCAAACATGTCCCATTACTTACCAGGTAGATTTGAACGAACAGGCGCCAGTCTGTGAGACGATCCGTCCTGGCATTCCTCGGTTTCCGCAACATAAGGTCGGCCTCCGCTTTCTCGTACATCAAAGAGATGGACATGACGACGTCGTTTGTGATCGAGAAACAGACTTGCAGGTAGGAACTCAAGCCAAGTTGCATTCCCAACACGACGTTGGCGAGCACTGCTATGAATTCGGTGTATGAACCGACCTTGGGGAAACAAATAAGGGAAAGTCAGGCTAAGGTTTGACCGTGACTTACTGGCATAAGATAGAGCGTCACTTTCTTCAAATTGTCAAACACCAAACGACCCATTTCAATGGCCACCGGTATAGATGTAAAGTCATTATTGAGCAAGATGAGAGCAGCTGAGCGTCGTCGTGGGTGTTAAGTAAACAATGTGATGGCGATAGAGGTTGACCAAGACTCACCAGCTTCCTTGGCAACATCACTTCCGCTTCCCATGGCAACACCGATGTCAGACGCCTTCAACGCCGGCGCATCGTTGACACCGTCACCAGTAACTGCGACCGTATTGTCACCGCGAGCCTTTATGTTGTTCACGATCGACATCTTCTGATCAGGGGTAGTGCGTGCAAACACAATCTCCGTATAAACTCCGACAATCACATTCCAATCAGCGGGGACAAGAGTGGCAACATCTTCGCCGGTCAGAACAAGGGATCTGATTGGATCGTCTTCGGAAGGCTTGATCAATGATGGGCGAATACCCTCTGGGAATTTAGAGGATCCCGCACGAATGTCGTCGATGGTGTCGATGCGTTCTTGAGTAACAATGCTGACCTGCACGGACAGCCACTGGATCAGCACATCGCTCGATATACAAATGACTGCGGCGGCGTACCTGACGTGCGATCGCAACAGCAGTCAACTTGAAATCACCGGTGACCATGAATACCCTGACACCCGCTCTCCGGATCACATCAATAGCAGACGGAACATCCGGTCGGGGAGGATCACGGATGCCCACCAGTCCGATCAAAGTCAGGTCTTGCATTTCACTGTACATTATGCCTTCCAAGTCGCTCGGGGGAATGTCGCTCTTGAACGTATCAAGAGGTTTTCGGCATCTAATGATCCTTGAGCGAACGCGCGGACACACGAAAAAAAGGACTTACAGGGCAAGGACACGCTGACCCTCGCTCGACCATGCGCTCTGCAGTACCGAGATCTGTTCCCGCGCAGTCTCGTCGAACGGAACAACAGACCCGTTTGACTTCATGACAGTGTTGCAGGAACGGAACAAGATATCCGGGGCACCCTTGGCGAACATCCAGATGTTGCCCTTCTTCTCGCTAATGTCACCATTGACCGTTCTATTGATCTCAACAACAGATAACATCCACTTGTTCTTCGAATTGAAAGGAATTTCGAACAGACGTTTGGAGCTGTCCAAGAGTGAGGGCGTATCGATGCCAAGACTAGGAATCGACAGTGCCTCGGAGAAGCGAAGAAGGGAGGTATCGGTGGGATCTCCCTTGACAGCACGCTCAGCAATTGGGCGATCAGCGGTAGCAGCGTCAAACTTGGCGCCGTTGCAAAGCCTTGCGATCTTATGAATGGCGTCAAGACCGGCATATGCCTTAGGATCTGGTGCTCCCGCCACTTGTCGCTCGACCTCGTCGGCTTTTACGGACGTATCAAGGAACGCGACAGACGCGACAGCCTGAATCAATGTTAGGAACCATTCATACAGGGACACCAATGCCGCTTACCATCTTTCCTGCAGTGAGAGTGCCCGTTTTGTCCGAGCACAAAACAGAAATGCAGCCCAGTGTTTCTATCGTCGCCAGATTTTTGACAAGGACGCTTCTCTTGGCCATGCGACGTGCAATCACAGTTAAAGAAAGAGCAAAGCAAAGAGGGAGACCCTGCAGATGAAGGTAATTGAGCAACGAGGCATAACATTTCTGACAGGGATACTCGCCTGAGGCACGAATGCTGTAAGACATCCAATGGAGTTGACAATGGCAACACTAATGTTCTCGTATCCTGGGTAACTCTTGCGAAGCCAGACACCGTAAAGAAGGAGCGAAACGCAGAACAGCGTCAGAGCGATACTAGAAATGACTTTGGTGAAGAACCAGATTTCCCTTTGGATCGTTGTCAGCTTGAACTTGGTCTCGCCAGACATCCGGACCAAGCGTCCCATGACAGTGCGATCACCAGTAGCAAACACGACACCAAGGCAAGTACCCTGCGTGACGAACGTCGAGTTAAGAGCTAAATTGCGGGTCTCAAGAGCGTTGTCAGACGTAGCATCGAGAGAACCAGGAATCATATCACTAGCACGCTGTATCAGTATTCTCGTCATTGCGAAGATGGAACAGTTGGACTGACCTTTCACCCGTAAGAAGTGACCGATCGAATCGCAAATCAGAAGACATTTGAACAATTCTGAGATCGGCAGGTATACGATCGCCAGTGGAGAGCACGACAATGTCTCCAACAACAATGTCATTTGCGTGAATGATTTGTTGACAGCCATCCCGAATGACGGCAGCCTCCTGGGCAATGAGAGACCTGATTGACTTCATGATCCGATTGGCGCTCCAGTCCACCAGAGCGTAGAATGTGGCAGAGATGACGATGACGAGCATCTACGATGAAAATGATGCTAAGAATGAAGAGGGGGAGGCGCAAAGGTGGCCTTACTAGGAGAACTGCGACACCAAGGTTGAATGCCTGCGGAGGCTGGCCCAAGGGCTTATACGAAAGCTACAATATTTTTGTCAGTGACCGGAAGAATGGTGATATGAGTGGCGAGACCCACAATCGTGACGATGAATGCAATCCACATGAGAAAATTGAAGCCTCCGAAGACATAGTTCAGCGCCTTCAACCAGTACTTGGTAGGAGGAGGGCTGATGATATTTTTACCGTCCTTCAGCCTGCGTTCGACGGCAGCCGACTCGAGACCGACGGTGGGACTGCAGGAGTAGCGATTATAGACGTCGTCGATTGGGATGAGGTGGACGTCGATGGCAGCAATAGCATCTGCAGGATCCGCCGACTTCTTGGCTTTTTCGTGCCCGACTTTTTCATCCACACGGATGGAGAGAGTGCGATAGCTGTTGGCGGCGAGAGGTCAGTAAGCGAGGTCTTGAACGGATAGGATGAGAACGAGGTACCCTATCTGTATACCATAGCCTCTCTCGCCGCCGTCTGCCGTCTTCCGCTCACCTACAGCTTTTTCCATGGCTGTAACACAAGCCGAAAATTGGACGTTCGAAATGAACTTATATCTGCCTTATCTCCCCCTCTTCTCCCGGAACGGCCCTTTTTTTGGTGGCATCTGATTTTCTCAGAGAAACGTTGAGATTATTTTGCCATTGAGCTTGAGGCGCTGCTCGGCCAAGGTGCGCGCATTTCGCTATTAGTATCCGGCCTTTGAATCATACCGTCATCCGTCATAGCCGGTGTCTGTTCCTGCCGTAGTCCGTTACTTCACCTTCAACCGAATTTAAATCAGACCCGTGTCAGGGTTCATGGGATATCTTCAGACAATCATCATCCACATGTCAGGCCCGGATCACATCACTCCACCCGCCATGTTTGTCTACCTTGGACCAAGTGTGACGAAACAATTCCGGGCGTTTAAGCTTCTGGACCCTCACGGCCACACAAGCCATCAAAAAGGGCTGGAGAGCACGCCCATCGCCGTCATATATCTCCCAAAGAATGACCGCATGCTCGCATTGGCTGAGCCTCCTAATGTCATTCCAGATGCGGCAAAGATTGATCTGAGACGTCGCTATGTCAACTTGGCGGCTGGCGTGGATCTCATAATGAATCGATGATATCATGCGCTGTTCAGGATTCAGCTTGTTCAAGCTCTGCACCCTGAAGAACAATGAAAGTGAGTTCAAGTTGCCCACTCTGGAGTCTCGTAATCTGCTGTTCGAGATGGTCACGGTGTTGCACACGCCTGCCATGCACAGTAGAGTAATCTCTATTGTACATAGCAAGGGCGAGCATTGAAAGCTGTTTATCAGTAGAAATGGCTAGAAAAAGAGGTATTAGTGCGAGCGAGCGCTAGAGAGGAGGGAAATCGCCGGTTGGCTCAGCGGGACTGTTTAAATGTACTCATGATGCCTCGGCTAAGGCTGTCGTCCCTGAGACCCTCTACGACGTGCCTGATCTAGACATTTTTGGGATTTTCATCATGCACGTCAACGTTCAAACGTTCACTGACAGCCCAAAACACGTTCCTCGTTATCTACCCATACTGCACGAATTCGCCATCCGATGACGCCGTTCAACGTTGCAACTTCGTAACCACCCAAAAATTTATGTACTCTACATGAAGAATAACTGAACTAGGGATAACATGTTGTTAGAGAGTCAACGAGTCACTCAGTAGTAGGGTGGCTCAGTCCTTGGTGAGTGATAGTAAGGCGAATTGTTCCGCTGTCATGCGCCTCAAATATGAATTAACCGTCGCGACAGTATCAATTTGCCGTTATCAAGAGCGCTGGCAGCGAATCCCGGAAATACGACGAGCTTGTAATGCAGAGACACTGTTAACACTGGATTCACTCGCACATCGGTCAACGTGACGATATTGATCCGGTTCATCACGGATAACCCATTGTCCGTGGACGCTTTGTTGGTGAGTTCTCGCCCAGGTTGATCGTAAATCGAAAATTGACGCGTGTGGTGTAGCCACAATGAATGGCGATATCTCTACACGAAGTCGCCCTCGGAATTTTGCACGCTATCCTTGCTTATTCTTGACGTCCACCATCCGGACTGGCATGGGAATGGCCATCGTTTTTGTTGAGGACATCGAGAGCTTCACAAGTACATATCAACCACTCGGCAGTGAGTCACTTTTGATTTCTTACATAAAGAGACGTAGTCGTTCAACCACCGTTTACGATTGGCAGATTTGAAACACGGGATGACAACGACAACGTGCACACCTCATGTTCCATGGGTGATCAAAAGTGTTTGATTCTTACTTCCCGCGTGCTGTATGTATCATCCTCCTCGGTCTCCTTTTTCGCATGATTTAAAGCGCGAGCGAATGGATGTTCTTATGTGTTTGAAGTCCGGACCGTCGTACAGTGTCATGCTCCGGTTTCAATATGTCTCTCTTCAAGTGGTCCAGTGAGTTCACCATACATTTTCACATTACCTGTCACCTTGAATTCCAACGCTGCATATACAGCCTCCGAGCGAAGCGGATGAAACTTGAGCGCTTGAGCTGTCATGCCGAACGAGAGAAGGGATTCGACAAATTTTCTCGCGTTTGCAGGTTCTTTGCCACCGTCTGCCATCTACGTCTGGGGTTTACTAGCTCAATTTCCCGTCAGGATGCTCCCACATACAAGGCGACGCTTGGACCTATGCTGTGCAATCAGATTACGGAGAAGCAGCCATGCGCTCGCCCAGGGAGGGAGGGCGTGTCGTTCCGTGTTGTTGCAACCACTTGGAGCAGGCTCATGGGTCTAGGCGGTTGTTCTCTTGATTTTGAATAAGTTCGTTTCAGCAATTTCACACATAACGAACGTTGACGATCTCCAGTTTTCGAAGCGTGATGTGGACGGAGCACTGAAGCGTGATCGCAGCACTGCCGTTGCTCGTGGATTCTGACATTCCATACATGCCGAATTCTGGACCCGCCTGTGGCGAAGAGACTAGAGCTGAAAGTGTCTCAACTTGGTACATATGGTTGACTGCGCCGGGTCCGGTAGCTCAGAGAGTAACTGGTCTGCCATGCAGGATCCAATATGCTTGTCAAGACAGATGGAGCTATTTCACGAGCAGCCGACACATCAGCTAGCACTTCGAGACACCGCGCCATTTGCGCGAGGACGCTGCTCACGTTCCGAGTGGTGGATCGGACACAGCAATAGTCGATTTAAAATAACACGCACAGGCTCGTTCAACGCGTTACTAGATCGGATCAACGTGTTGTTCGATGGGATGATCACATATATTCCTCGCGTACACCTACCGATCTGCATTGACTGAACGATGGGCCGGCTTCGAAATCATTGGAAAGGGTGACAGCGCTGCAGGAACGTTGAACGACCGGTTGTATTCGCCGCGCTGCATGGCACATCGGATAACTTGCCCAAAATTCGACGTCGCGTATTCTTCAGCTGGGACAAGGTCAATCCTGGGTTTGGTCTCAGTATGTAGATTTTTTCGGCAGGGTTTTCCATTTGGTGTGGTCGGGAAGAGCGTTGTAGTACGGTACACCACAAAAGATGCTAACACCATACATGGTCAGTCACGCGACGGTTCAGCTCTAGGGACTTGGGTTAATTACAGCACCAATTACCCGTGGATGGTCGACCAACCTGGGGAGTCGCAGCCTATGCACGATATACGTTTAACTTGGCCCCTGGGAGTCACATTCAAATCCCATGATCAATCGATATGCCACTTCGCAAACTTAAGGCCCGACCGTAGCGGCGGCGTCGGAACAAGTGGGAAATTAGGGATCTGGCGACAGTGGGAACCGGGAAGCCACCCATGACTAGACTGGTGACCACCTGCAGCGAGGTTGTAGATTCAGCAAGAATGCATGCCTGCCCGTGTGCTCATGGAGCCTGTCAACCTTCCCGTACATAGGGGTCAGTGGCATCTCACTGTTCAAACGTTCACGTCGCACACTCAGCTGGATGGCGGGTAAACTCGGTAGAGTAGCACGAGATCGTGATGGATTGTTTTAGGATCGCGGACTCGCCGCTGACACAGTCCCACGCTTGCTCGACGGCGGAATGTCTGTGGTGGCAACAGTAAGCAAGTACACGCGGAATCTACAACGCACCGTATTTCCCTCTGTCACTAAAATGCTAACCTAACGATATCGCCACATTTGTTGCATCATCATGAAGAAATGTGCTGCAAGACTCAACTGCAATGATGGCAAATTTTATCACGTGAGGGCACGCGTCGCAATCAACAACACCGAATCGCCGACCCTAAAGCAAGACGCGCCTTTCCTTCTTACGATCATCATCTCTCAAATCAAACATGCCCCCTAAAGCAACAGGCGGAAAATCAAAAGCGGGTGCACCCGACCAGAGCGCTGCCGCAGGTTCCGGTGCGCCCTCAGCGCCCCGCACAATACAAACTCGGAGCCAAAAGGCCGGACTTCAGGTACTGTCTACCTACTCGTGTTTGTTTCGCGCATACTGATGAGTCTTCCAGTTCCCCGTTGGTCGTATTCACCGTTATTTGAAGCAACGCACACAGCACAACGTGCGGATCGGCGCGAAAGCTGCAGTGTACACGAGCGCGATTCTAGAGTACCTCACAGCCGAAGTACTCGAGCTGGCAGGTGCGTCGGACTGCGCTTGTTCGTATTCGTTTTTGGCGTTGACATAGCGGCGGTGCACCAGGGAATGCGTCCAAGGACCTTCGCGTCAAGCGCATAACACCGCGACATTTGCAGCTGGCGATCCGTGGCGACGAGGAACTTGATATCCTCGTACGCGCCACGATCGCGGGAGGTGGTGTCATGCCGTTCATTCACAAGAGCCTCACTGCTAGTTCTGCCAAGAGCAAGAAGCCCGAGGGTCAGTGAGCGATGTTGGATGTCGGACAGACGATACGTTTCATTGGACTGTTTTCTTGGTTTGTTTGGCGTTAATCAAAATTACGTTGAATCAGTCGTTCTATTTTTCGCTTCATGTAGCATGTCGATTGTATGTGTTGTATACCAGTCGTCCCAACGCTTCATTCAAGTCTTGAATCCAGGCTATCGATGTCAATAATTGAAGTTGTTGAGGCTTGTTGGTCTGGATCATGTATGTACGTCGCCGCGGCCACGGAAAAATCACACCATGAACCTCTTGAAGAGCGCCATCTGAATCTCGCTTACTGTCATTCAACACCTGGTTTGTCACCAGGTCAACCGACGTGGCTCGTGTTATCAGGCAGCCACCCTACTAACACTGGATACCACCGATCGATGTTAAGGCAGTCGAGCCGACGCTCTTCTGTTGCGGAGGCGGGGAGCCGAACGAGTTGAAGTACTCGAGCTGGGAACGAAGGGAGGTATATGAGTCGTGGTTAGTACCTCTTATTCCCCGGACACGTTAGCGTGCAAGGACGAGACGGCGTCACAGTAACTGTCGGCAAGTTTTCTCGTTCAATATTCAGACTGTACTGGTTGTCCTTATCCCTACCCTCCCATTTCGGACCTCAGATGCAGCATCGAACTTTGGAACTGACCCACCAAACTTTGGGCCGATATATCAAAAGAGATCCACTGGGCGAAATTCGCATGCACGGTAGGCCTGGACTTAATAACCAGTGTGGATGCCTGTTAGCGTGGTCAGGTTGCGGAGGGTCCCTTCGAGGAAGGAAGTCGCTGCATCGGCCAACAATCGATTGGATATCGTGTCGAAAATCTGCGCTATCCCCACCATGTTCCAGGAAGCGGTCCCCCCGCAAGGAAATCATCGCCTCAACCAAAGATCGATTATGTGTCGCGCCACGATAGCACGATATTGTGCGAATACTCGCCCAAACGACGAATTCGATCCGTGAGTGGCTTGACGCCGCGTACCCCTGACACCTTTTTTTTTTTGGCTGCCTTGCTGGTCGTCTTGTTAAACTCACCTCCCTCGAACAACTCGGGTGCGCTTTCTTATAATTTGGCGAGAGATTTGACGAGTCGACACAACTAGCGACCGCGACGCCGATCGTTTCCATCTCGCCTATTATCTTGTCTCCCTAGTGTACTGTGTCCCTTGGAGAGGCTCACTGAGGGGCTGACCGTCGATTGCGCCCACGATGCCGCGGGCCTGTCAATCAGAACGAGTCGGCATTGCTTGGCCTGTGGGTATAGAGCCAACCTCCTGCAATTACTAGATCAGGTTGAGCAACTTGGGCACAATATTAATAGTCGTTCCACACAGAAGCAGCTATCAGAGCCATCAGAGCGTGATCCCACCAAGAATAGACCATGCTTGGAGATATGGTCAGCCGGGAGCGAACCCTCTCAGAGACCCAGGGTCCTATTCTCGGCATCACGACAAAGCTCTGATTTATCGCATTATGCAATGTGAGACTCATCATTCTTTTTCAAAAAAGGCTGCCTTCGGCTGTAACTTTCAGATACACAATATTGTCATGCCTCCCGAGTTCGATAGACGGCTTGCCTCTTTTGGACGGCTTAGAGTCTACGGCTACACCTGCGATTCACCAAATGCAGATCCGGGCCACTGACATCATAGGTACAGGTCGTACCTGTCAGTGCTAAGCTGACATGACGACACTCTTATCTTTCGGTCCGCGAACAGAATCATAATCGGTCCATGACTCGGCTCAGCTGTAAAGCGCTCAAAGTTGAGCATCTGAATCGCTAAATTAGTGGGATTCCATATTAATGCGTGTTGTCTCGCAGCCAGCCAGCTGGGCACAGTTCGCGAAGGGTCCTGAGCGCGACTTTCAGAAAGTCAGGTGGGGCGCACTTGCGTGGCTAGAGGCTGTGACCCACCTTATGGCATGTCATATTGCAGGCGGAGTTGATCGATGATCCGGCGGGCTCTGTATTTTCTGAGAATGTACCTTCACTGATTGATCGGTGATCTCGTCGTTCTGGCTACAGTTACTTACATTTCCTTCTTGTTCTTGTTTCAAGTAATTTTTCCTCTGAGAACTCGGCGACAACGGCAATATTTTAGCCACTAACAATAACAGCGCACCTTGCTGCGCCGCAAGCTCAATGGCAAATTCAACTCAGTCAATTTGAGAAAAACAATGGCAATTACACCAGGAGGAGAGTCGGGACATAAGAGCCCTCAGGCTCACATAACTGGACCTCCCTTGTCCAGCTTGTGCTCCAACCATGGAGAAGTCCGCAGGTGAACGAAAGACGACAGACAACGGCGGGAGAGGCTATGGAATACAGATAGGGTGCCCCAATTTCCATCTGCATGTTTCAAGAATGTTACTCAATGACCTCTCGACGCCGACAGGTATCGCACTCTGTCCATCCGTGTGGATGAAAAGGTCGGACGCGACGAAAAACCCAAGAAGTCTACCGACCCCGCGGATGTCATCGCTGCCATCGACGTTCACCTCATCCCGGTCGACGACGTCTATGTTCGCTACTCCTGCAGTCCCACCGTCGGTCTCGAGGCTGCCGCAGTCGAACGTAAATTGAAGAACGATGGTAAAAACATCATCAGCCCCCCACCTACCAAATACTGGTTGAAGGCACTCAACTATGTCTTCGGGGGCTTCAACTTTCTCATGTGGATTGCATTCATCGTTACGGTTGTAGGTCTTGCCACTCGCATCCACCACCCCTCCCGTCAATAACGAAAGACCTAGCTCTCATATAAGCCCTGGGGTCAGCCTCCGGAAGCCTTCAACCTCGGTGTCGCTGTCCTGATCGTAAGCGTCGCCTCCATGGGGCCATTTCTTCATTCTCAGCGTCATGTTCATCATAGATGCTCGTCATCATCATCTCTGCTACTTTTTACGCTTTGGTAGACTGGAGCGCCAATCGCATCATGAAATCCATCAAGTCTCTCATTGCTCAGGATGCTTCTGTCATTCGGGAAGGCAATCAACAATCCATTCTTGCAAATGAAATTGTGGTTGGAGACATTGTCGTGCTCTCTACTGGTGACCGCGTGCCTGCCGACCTCAGAATCGTTCAGATGTCTTCTGATTTGCGTTTCGATCGGTCACTTCTTACGGGTGAAAGGTCGGTTTAGTTGTCATCTTCGCAATGACGAGAACGCTGATAAAGCGTGCTAGTGATATGATTCCTGGGTCTCTCGATGCTACGTCTGATAACGCTCTTGAGACCCGCAATTTAGCTCTTAACTCGACGTTCGTCACACAGGGTACTTGCCTTGGTGTCGTGTTTGCTACCGGTGATCGCACTGTCATGGGACGCTTGGTCCGAATGTCTGGTGAGACTAAGTTCAAGCTGACAACGATCCAAAGGGAAATCTGGTTCTTGACCAAAATCATCTCTACTATCGCTCTGTCGCTGTTCTGTCTTTCGCTCCTTCTGTACGGTGTCTGGCTTCGCAAGAGTTACCCAGGATACGAGAACTTCAGCGTTGCCATTGTCAACTCCATTGGATGCCTTACAGCTCTCGTGCCTCAGGTGAATGTTTACCCCTTGAATGTTACAAGCAAAATACTCAACCTTCATCATCCACAGGGTCTCCCCGTCAGTTTCGCTCTTTCTTTGACCGTGATTGCGCGTCGTATGGCTAAGAGAAGTGTCCTCGTCAAAAACTTGGCGAACATTGAGACTCTGGGTTGCATTTCTGTTTTATGCTCCGACAAAACTGGTACTCTGACTGCAGGAAAGATGGTGAGCCGTATCAACGTCCTACGTAAACGGTTCCCTAACGTCAATTTAGTCTGTCGAATCTGTTGCATTCCTCGATGCTTCGATGAAAGCAGACCAGGTGGAGCAACAAGTAGCGGGAGCGGCAGAACCTAAAACATATGCCGGTCTCGACGTCATTCATAAGGTCACGAGGCTCTGCAATGGCGCCAAGTTCGATGCTGCTACCGCTGATTGCCCTGTTGCTGAGCGTGCCGTCAAAGGCGATCCTACTGACACCGCTCTTCTTCGCTTTTCTGAGGCTCTATCGATCCCCAGCCTTGACATCAGTACGTCTTCACTCTTGGGCAGCTCCAGACGTCTATTCGAAATCCCCTTCAATTCGAAGAACAAATGGATGCTGTCGGTAGTTGATATCAACAGTGCGGTCGATGGTGAAATCAGCGAGGAGAAAGGGAATATCTGGATGTTTGCCAAGGGTGCTCCAGATATCTTGTTCCGCTTCTGCACCACTGTCATGAAGTCGAACGGGTCTGTTGTTCCGTTTGATGAGACTGCGCGGGAACAGCTCTCGGTGCTTCAGAGCACATGGTCGAACGAAGGCCAGCGTGTCCTTGCATTGTGAGCCCTCTTTTTTCGTGTCAGCATGTTCGCTCAATGGACAGTATAGGTGCCGCAAGCCGCTTGTTGTGTTCAAGAGCGACGTCGCCCCGAGTGACCTGGAAAGGCTCGTGTACGAGGAAATGCAAGACCTGACGTTGGTCGGACTGATCGGCATTCGTGATCTTCCACGACCGGATGTTCCTTCCGCTATTGATGTGATCCGAAGAGCGGGGGTCCGGGTATTCATGGTCACTGGTGATTTCAAGTTGACCGCCGTTGCGATCGCGCGTCAGGTAGACAACCGTCGCGGTCTATCTATGCTTGTGATGTGCTGACTTTTCTTGTCTAGGTCGGCATCGTTACCCAGCAACGAATCGACACTATCGACGACGTTCGTGCTGGGGTCTCCAAATATCCAGAGGGAATTCCTCCATCATCGATCAAACCCTCACATGATGATCCGATCCGATCCCTCGTTCTGACTGGCGAAAATGTTTCCACCCTCACTCCCGCAGAATGGAACCTGATTGCCGGAGTTTACACTGAGATTGTGTTTGCACGCACTACCCCTGATCAGAAGATGTCGATCGTGAACAACATCAAGGCCCGCGGTGACAATACGGTCGCAGTTACCGGCGACGGTGTCAACGATGCCCCAGCGTTGAAGGCGTCTGATATCGGAGTTGCCATGGGAAGCGGAAGCGATGTCGCAAAGGAAGCTGGTTTGTTCCGTCTTCTCTGTCTCAGTTATCTAGCTGACGCGAATGACGGCCTCAAGCTTCACTCATCTTGCTGAAGAATGACTTTGCATCTATACCCGTGGCCATTGAAATGGGTCGTTTGGTGTTTGACAACCTAAGAAAAGTGACGCTCTATCTCATGCCAGTAAGTTCCTCTAGGGCTTCAGCTTGACTTGTGGCTTATCCGTCCCCCAAGATGGGTTCGTACACCGAATTCATGGCAGTGCTTCCCAATGTCTTTTTGGGAATGCAACTTCCCATGAGCTCCTACCTTCAAGTCTGTTTCACGATTACGAATGACGTCGTCATGTCCATTTCTTTGATGTACGAAAAACCGGAGGCTGACCTCATGTTACGGAAACCGAGGAATACCAGGACGGATCGCCTCACAGACTGGAGGTTGTTCGTTCAAATCTACCTGGTAAGTAACGGGACACATGTTGGAACAGCACGAGCACGGGCTGACGGTGAATCAGTTCCTCGGACTCATGGCTTGGCCTTGCTGTATGGCCATGTGGTTTGTGTGGATGGACCAGAACGGTCTCAGATTCTACGATGTCATACTGGTCTATAACAAGTGGCAAGACGGCTGGCAAGGCAAGTCGGCCGCTGAGCTCGCGTCCCTCGTTTATACCGGGCAATGTATCTTGTACGCCACCCTTTCTTTCTTCGATTCTTTGGACCCCACTAACTGACCCGAAAATAAAATTAATGTAGCTACGTGACCATGGTGTTCATTCAGTACGGCAACCTTTTGGCGATCCGCAACAGGAGAGTGTCGCTGTTGCAGTCGAATCCGCTCTGGGGTCCGAGGCGGAACCTGATTGTACCTGTCGGGATGGTCGGCACGGCTCTGATCGCCATCGTCAACCTATACGGGCCTGGGCTGCAAAAGGTATTCAACACGACACCGATCCCGGGCAGGTTCTGGGGTCCGCCTTTTGGATTTGCGTTGGGTATATTGATCATGGACGAGCTCCGGAAGCTGATTGTCAGGACGTACCCCAAGGTGAGTTCGTGAATGTGTGTTGGTGTGAGTGCCATGTCGGCTGATTCTGTCGTCTCAGTCTATCATTGCCAAGATCGCATGGTGATGGTGATAATGACTTATATCCCCCAACAATGCGAGAGATGAAGGGATGTTTTTGAATGACTTTGATTGTACGACGTATTGTTATGCCGCAAGTAAGCTAACTATTTACATAGAATGATTTAATTGAGATTAGATTCCGGGTTTCGTGCAACGGAGGTTGCAGCTAGTGACGTTATTCACCGTTTTCCGCACACCATTCATGTGTTCTACTTCCTGACGAATATGTTCTTCAGGGAATGATCTGCTCAACTGCCAGCAATGGGATCGTATTGATATGCACACGATTAACTGGAGTCAAGATTACACACTATCATTACCCTCTGGAACAGCCTTGCCGCCCGTCTCACGGAGCGACTCTGGTTTGGGGTATTACTACATGGCTTTTGGCAAATTTTGACTACATATATCGATAACAGCTTACATTTCCCAACAACACGCTTTGTACGCAGTGAAACTTCAACTCAGTAGTTACTTGGGACTCGACGCGCTCACACGGCCGACGACCTGAGCGAGCCCACGTCCGCCACCGTCTAAATCCAAGTTGACCAGACTCGGACCCGCGACGACGTCACCTGAGCAAGACAATGACGACTGGGCCTGTCCGAGTTTTCTTCACCCCATTCTTCTGAATCACGACGGTCCAGCGATTTCGACATCGCGGCCTCAATATGATCTCGATGAATTGCCAACATCCTTGGAGCCTCGCACGTCACAATCCCAACCGCCACCGCAGCCACCCGCTCACTCACTGGAACGGCGCCTGGCGACTTTGACTTTGGCGATCGCGAAGGTCATGATGGACTCCTCGGCGGCGTCAATTCTGACGAAGAGGACACGTTTCGCATTCACAGTGGTCATTCCGCGTTCCTGGAGGACGGCATGATCTAGGCAAGCCTCCAGTGGTATGGCGCATCATGCATCATGCATCATGCTCGACGAATTGCTGTTGATATATGCATATGTCTTCTATGTCTTCTAATCATATTTGAATTCACTATCCCCGAACCCACATCATCACAGCTTCGCCACTCTCACATATCATCGGCCAGCTGGTTGAAATCGGATTCTCGCCCGTCGACGCATGTGCTACCCTCACGAACACCACGATAGACAACGGTTTCGATGTGCAGGCTGTTGCAGAGTTCTTGCTCTCTCAGAATGGTCACTGGAAGAATCCCTTCAGCAGTCCTCTCGTCCGCCAGAAAGTGAACGCGGAAACCGAGAAAGGAACGGAGATCGAGACACCCGCAGACCACCCCCGACCCGAAGCGATATCCACATCCAATCTCCCCAAGGAAAACGCGCTCTAGAAAGAAAGGAAAGAGGTCGGGATGGTGAAAAGGAGAGCAAGGCGCAGGTCAAGGGTACGCAAGTAGGTGGTGTACCGGCCAGGATGGAACACGAGAGAAACGGGCGTCTGCCCTCTAACGGTGAAAGACGAGGCTCGGTACATGAACTGAACTCGAACTAAATGCTCTTCGGCATCTCCCGGCAGGACCCCTGGCACTCCTCC
This sequence comes from Leccinum incarnatum, assembly GCA_038091095.1. Taxonomy (NCBI): domain Eukaryota; kingdom Fungi; phylum Basidiomycota; class Agaricomycetes; order Boletales; family Boletaceae; genus Leccinum; species Leccinum incarnatum. Next base: position 15,667 of record JBBPNG010000409.1, read on the forward strand.
GCGTCTGTCCTGTCCCGTCGCAGCCCTTCGGGCCGCTCCGCTCCAGTGGGGGCGATTGCGAGGGTGCATCCGGACACGGTGAGTTGGTTGTTTTCGTTCGGTGATGCATAGAAATCGGGTGAGGCTGACGAACACGGGCGATGATCGATGATCGGCATCGGGGGTCTCGCGCGATTCGTAGTTGAATGCAGGGAACACAACGGTGGAGCAACGGATGATCGCGAACGGGGTGTTTGGGGCGTTGAACGGGGCTTCGGCCGTGTTTTAGCAGCAATGATCTCTCGCGAAAGGGGAAGGGGATCTGCAGATCGTCATGCGACCTATGTATTTTGCACATATAGAGGCTACGCCATCGAGGGAATTACTATGTTGCTCGTTCGCCCTTACAGAGCTCGTCGTCACCCGGCATTCCGGGACCCACAATGAATATTTTTCTCTCGCGCCGTCCAATCTCGGGATCTCTGCAACCAATCCATTAATAGATGAATATCATGTTCGTGCAGTAATCCCGGCTTCGGAGCTCCCAGTTACTTCCATAAGAAACCAAGCAGCGATCATCAAACTTGGTAATTTCCTCCACACGTACCCATCATCAGAGATATCCCACTGGCAGCGTTGTAGGTGAACTGTTTTCCCCTCGGAGGGATTATGCTCGTGCGACTGATAGTGACATGCGAGACGCTCATTGGAGATGGCCTCATGCTCATTGCTCATGCATCGAGAGCAGGGTACAGAGCTCCAGCAGCCTCACGTTGACGAACTAATCGATGGAATCAACGGACAGAATTCCGTACGAGGGTAAAATTGCAAAAGCTTGCCGACTTTCGAATGTTCCTGACGAGAAATGCGGAGGGTTGTTCAGCGTTCAATATTAATGTTCATCGCAACTTCGTTGGAAGGTGGCAGTGCTAGGATTTTTGTTTACGGCCCGAGCACGGCCTTGGCAATCCGGTGCGGCTCTTTCTTCCACGGATCAGCGGAGGTAATAGTTTTTTCATCCGACAAATTCACTGTGCCTCATCAACTTGTTTAGACAGATCGTAAGTAACGTATGCCCTATCAGGCTCGACGGAATATCTCAATATGTATGATGTAAACTGTAGCCCACTCCCAGGTCCAAGGCGCTCACTGCCCGGGCCAATGACTCACTGAGGCTCCAGACGACGTACGTGATCTACCCAGACCGACGATTTCGTCGCGACTCTCGACCATTCTGTCACATACATAGAACCTAGAATCGCACCGGTCGCGGACAACAATATACCTGTCTGGATTGGAATCAAGATGGACTGTGAAACACCTTTCGTCTTCCGACACACAGAAAGTATGGTGCACGACCATTCTCAATCTGCCCTGCCCAGACCTGTGCCTGTGCATAACTTTAACCCAGAAGTATTTCGCATGTCACGTGTGTGCACCGGTTGTTCGTGTCGTCTTACTTCCACTTCCGAGTGTGCCGGATTTGCTCCTTTTGTGCCAATCATGATACACTCGCTCATAATGCATAGCCCCGGGGAACCGTTGCTTGCACCCCCTCCCAGCCAAAATGCACGTTGATGATGCAAAATTCTCTTAATGCATGGATATCTGTGTGGTCGCGATGCTATGCGTTATGAGCGAGTGTACTTGTACTGACTCCATGTTCTCACACATTGGCGTTCTAGATCGGCCACGTTGTACACCCATTTTCATATAACGTTGTCGTCCAAAGCGATACGTCATCTCCGCCGTCTCCCCTGCAACGCGTGATTACTTACGCAGGGAAAATCCCAGCAAGGGCTGAGAGATTTGTGGACTACCCATGTGTTACTTGAAGCAAATGTATTATCAAACTTGATCACGATGACACCTGGACTCCTCATTTCCGTTCGACTGTATGTTATCTATCATTGGAGCAAGGTACGAAGTTTTGTGATGTTCCTTGGCTCGCTTATTCTCTAACATGCATGCAAAGACTCCAGAGCCTCTTAATCACTTCCGATGTAACCTCACGTTCGGCATATTCCCTCCGGTATTGGACTGGCACGCAACGCTCAGCATTATTTGATAGCACTTCGGAGGAAAACCCGTTAGATCCGTCACCTGCGTGTGATATTAATTGTATTGACGCCTCTCGCATTCATAACAGCCTAGACCCACCAATCAGAGGACTCCCATCTATGTACACGATCTGCGCACTGGGACATCTTACGTGAGGGAACGGAAGCAAATATTTTTTATACATGTACCAACAATTGGACATCTTGTCTGCAGTGCCGGCCAGGCCTGGTAGCATGGCCTCGAACAACAACTCACCCCAAGATCCAACTATCGACTCTTTATCCCCGAAAAACGTCTCAGTGTCTTTTGGTACAGGCACAGATGACCTTTTTTTTCGTGTTCTGTGACCTCCGATTTCCCCCGAGATTGCCGATATAGCCCCACCACTTCCCCAACCCGGTTATCGACACAAGGCTCATTTTTATGTTACCCGTAACTTCTACAGGTCTTTGACTGTATTGCACCTTGCATAGAGGCCTTAGAGGGTGAGTAACAAATATTAGCGTATGTGATTAGCTCATCGGTGCAGTCTGGTCGGGGATGGTGGTTACAATCGATGCCAACCGGCCACCAGCCTGCCAGTGTCTTGCAGATGACAGGGACGAGAAGGCAGACAATGTAGATTTGTGGGCCGCCTTGCGGTGGGAACTGTCATCGCGCCCATGCCATACTTGACTCAATGGTATCGATTGGTGCCATGAATCATGTGAAATTTCCGTGGATTATTCCACTCTTTTCCTCGAATCTCATGTCCCTCCAGGGCAAGGGCGCATTCTCCGAGTCCAGGTTTGCATCAGTGTACTCAAGATCGAGGTATAAAAACCTCCTGGCTTATCTTGAACTCCCCAAGCACTCCAGTACACGAGTTCTTACAACAGCTTTCATATCCCTGCTACAATGCGTTTCTTCGCCATCGCCTCTCTCTTCGCCGCCGCGGTCAGCGTGTTTGCTTCTCCAGTTGTCGAACGCACGGCCCCCCAGTCGGTAGCTGTCGTTCTGTCTGGGCTTACCGGTACCGTCACACCTCTCACTCAGCAACTGCGTGAGTAGCATGCACGTTCTCATTTTTGTTGGCTTGCTGACGATCATGCAGTCTATGCCAACTCCGGAAACGCGACCCAGGCTATCCTGACCCCCATCATTGGTGAAATCAGCTCAGCTCTGAATGGTGCGATTGGAGAATTGGGCTTGCTTGTTGGACAGTCCCTCGAGGTCATCATGGTCGATGTGGACGGTATCACCATCCTTACGGCGTCTGAAATTGCCACTCTTCTCTATGTTGTTGTCAGCGTGCGTCTCCTGTTGTCTACTGTGAAGTAGTTCAAGAACTCACATGACTACCATGCAACAGCTCGTCTTGACGGCTTCGCACGCGGTCCTTCTCGTGGTCGACGCAGCCATCTACCCTATCATATTCGCTTTGCTGAGTGTACTCGGGCAAGTACTACTCCATATTTGCGGTATAAGAATCTCTGACAAGCGTCCGATTTGATAGGGAAGTGGTTTTCAGCTTGATGTCCATCCTGCTCAGCTTGGTCATTGGACTGCTCAGTCCCTTGTTGATCTTGATCTCGCCTATTGAGTCCATCATCACTGGCCTGGGTCTCACCACCCTTCTCAGCGAGCTGCTCGGCGGTTTGTTGTAAGTTGGCTAGGAAGTTCATACTCATACTGGTGCACGTTCCGCTGAGTATGAGAAAGGAGTGAGAGGAATGGGTTTTGGAATTTGGCTCTCAATTTCCGCATTGCTGTGATCTTTATTCAGCGCGTTTGCACCTGTCATCAGAATGCATTTCCACAAGTGCAAGTTGAAGAAAACCCCCTCTTACTGAGTTCTGAAACTTTTTTGTACATCAAAAGATATTCTGTAGTTTTATTCACGTTGGTGTCTAGAAATTGAATCAATGTTTGGCGAGCTATAGCCTATGGTATTGAGTGTCTCCATGACATGTGGCCTTCGCATTCGCATGCACCTGCTCACCCTTGTATCATTCTCTTTATTTCGATGGCGTAGTTCTCCCTACCTTTTCCAACGTCAAAATTTTGGTCTGATGGGTTTGGTTTGCAAGTTCAAGTTCGAAGGTCCACCGCGGGTAGCACCTGCTACCGCGAAATAGGCATCCTTCCGTCGAAATGTCACTCCGTGTAGGATCACAAACGAGCAAATAACCACCGCACAATCCTACTGCCGATCTCGTCGTGCATTGGTTGGCGTTGTGGCGACTATCGGGCCGATCGTGGCGCAAGGGACCCGGTATTGCCATCACGTGAATATGAGCCAATCAAAACCAACTGTGCGTACAGCTTTCTCCCAATTCAAACCTGGTCACCACCAGGGATAACAATGAAGAAGGCTTGTGTGAGAATTGGATTGCCCTCGTAGCGCGGTTAGTGGGATCTAGCGCTTGTTGGTAGTAGACGAATGCGATGGACGTAAACAACAAAAATGCGTGATGACCTTGAGTCATGACTGAGACTCCGAAAACGATCTACATGCAACGCGCACGAAGATCACATATACTTTGACGAAGGCAAATTGTTGCTGGAAACAACCACGATGGGTCAGACGGAGAAGGACTGAACATGTCAGTATTTACCACGTTCCTGGCAGAGGGGCAAGTCCAGAGCGCCGTGTCGCTCGACTTGTCGCAGGCATAGCAGTAAGAGCAACTCTCTGATATGCAGCACGTTACAGTTCAACTGAGACTGATCACAACTCACTTTCATGGTCCGAGGTGAACGTTGACGTTGAATGTTGAGCTAGTGATGTTCGACTGCGAAATTACATATTGTCAGTCTAGTGTACGCGCGTAACGAGGACACGACACAAAGACAGAGACATACATCCACGTCTGCACGGTACGCAGTTGCAGGAGACGCAACAGCAAAAAAAATGCCCTCGCGAAGAGGGCCGTTGAGGAAAAAATTCCACGACAGTCCGAGAGTAGTCTGAATCGAGTTTCCCGGCCAACGAAGACCGGGAGCCACAAAGCGAACTAAAGGATGGACATCCTGCAACAGCAACAAGTTGGCTGGTCTCCTCATACAGCATACAACAATCTTCCCCTCTAGTTGCATCGCTGGCAAAACCAACGGATCGTGATTCTTTTGAGGGGCTTTTCAAACTGGATTTTGTCGCAGCGAACTGCAGTCCAGGGAACCAGTCAAAGCGTAATCACGCTTGGAGCGCCACCAGATGGCCTCTCCGTCAAGATCGGCCGTCAAACGCACCGATCGAGCAGTACGGTCTCCGTACAGATGCGGACCTGCCGCAGGGGGGACCACGATCTGCGTCCAAAGGACACAATTGCCGCAATAGAGAGCACCAACTTGTACAGGAATGCCCACCCAGTCACCGCGACGCTTTTCAAAGTCAACTGGCAGTTGGCGACTGCTTCTCTGGTACGTCGCTCAGTCCGTTAAGACTGATCCCAGCAAGGGATGATCATGGGTGACAGGAATACTCAGACCTTCCCGCTCAGAAATAAAGACACACGCAAGATGTGTCTTGTACGTGCTGAGCCACGCAGCCTTCGAGCTGTCGCGAGTGAAAGAGAGAAGAACAGCCGCAGCCACTTTATAAACTCTGTCTTCGGCAGATGCCGCGACCCGCCCAACTTGTGAACACATGACTCGGAATTACTTACAACTAGCCAGCGGCGGTGCCGCTGGAGACCTTGCTTGCCCATGGTTATAGTACAATTCTAATGCATAATTTGCAGAAAAATGAGTGATGCATCTAGCTAGTCTGTTCTCTTTCCGTGTTCTTTCCGAGTTCCGACACCTTTCCGTCGTTCCATGTCGAGTTTGATTAAGCTCGTATGTCGCATCATGATGCGCAAACAGTGAAAAAAACACAAACCATGATTAATTTCTTCTCGGAAAAGCACGATGTATCGCTTAACGCTTACTAGTATGTTGCAAGAGACATCGAGCGGGAGACGTGGTGAGCGGAAAAAAAAATTAGTAATCGAACGTACAGCCTTTGTAATCCCGAGCGACCCGTGCAACCTGTCCGACCCGATAAGGATACGATTCAGCGTGCAAAGAACCCGAGCAACCCAAACTTCCTCATAAGGTGCTATTTACAACTGTTTTGAATCTGCAGACGATGTCGTTTTCCCAATGACCTTGCAAGCAAGGTAACCAGTTGTCGTGATACTAATAGAGCTTGGTCGCCAACAATACTTCGGACGAATCTGAAAAACGATCATCATAATCAGAACACAAACAAGTAGTACCTCACCGGCCGACAAAAATACCTACTTCCTCAATGCCAACTTCAAGCATCCTCCCATCTCTTAGCGCCGAATCATGCCATCATCTCTCTCAGCCGCCCTTCATTTACCCTCGGCACAAATTCCACCTCAAACGGCTTCGGATGGAATATGATTTCATTCGGAACCACGCTCGCATACGTATCGATTGGTACCATAAATACTAACTAGATAGGAAGCCGCAGCATACACATCCGTCACGACTCACGACGTTCCAGGTACGACTGTATTTTCTTGGTCTCTCCTTTGTATGATACTTATATTTTTCAGGTTCCAAGCCAGATGGTGCATGGTATAGCTCTTGGTTTTCTCCGAAAAGATTGATACAGGGTGTCCCGCCTGCCTCGTTGGCAGAATTCACGCTCGGTTCTGGTAGCGTCGACGGCGTCTACTTTGATGGTCCGTTCTCTTGGACGCTGTGCCTCTCCAACGTTAATCGTCTGTGGTAGTTTCCCTCGTGATTGAATTGAGATTAGATTTAGGGTTTCGTGCGTTGCCACTAGTGACGTCATTCACTTGCTCCCAGTCTTCACCATTCATGTGTTTTAGTTCCTCACGAGTATGGTTTTCAGGGAACGATTTGCTGAACTGTCAGTTGACTGCCAGCAACAGGACCGAATTGATATGCACATGATTATTTCGTGTCTGCAGTCGTCGTCTTTTGGTTCAGATTCGAGATCTTCTCCTCATGTTGAAGCAGCTGGTTGTTCGCCACCACCAACCGCTTCTCTGCATTCACCGCGCGTGAAAGGAGCGTCCGGATCTCCTGTGTGTCGCCCTGCACTGGGCGTCTCGACGTCGCTAGCTGCTGCACGAGGTCCGTGTTGGTGGCCTATGAGTCATTAGTGCGGGTCAGGTCAGGTCAGCGAACTTGGGAAGAACGTCCAAAGGCATGTAACGCGCCAACTCACCTTGAGCGCCTCCAGCTCGCCTTCCTTGGCAACGTACTTGCGCCTCCACGTCGCCTTGGCATCGCCGTACGCCTTGACGCTTGTCTCGAACTTGTCGACCTGCCTCCACCGCGTGTCGAGCTGTTTCCGCATGTCCGTCATCTTTTCCGTGAACCGCGCCTCGGCCTCCTTGACACGCTTATCAAAGTCAAGTTGGATCTGGCTGAGCGCTTTCAGGCGCGTGATAAGATTGTCGTGAAAGACGCTAAAGTTGGTGAACGGCTTGGTCTCTGCTTGACCACCTCTCTTCTGCAGGCAGGCTTGGTCAAAGGGAAAGAATGTCAAAAAAAAAAAAAAAGAACGTACGGGAGTCTTGTCTACGCCAAGGATCTTGTCCATGTACTGATATATCGTGAGCAGCAACGTGTTGCGCTCAGTAAGTTGGTCACGGTACTGGCTCTCACTGCCCAACAGCGACTTTTGATCCTTTGCCAACCTAGCCTCGAGCTCGTGAACTTTCGCACGCAAGATAGACACCTCGGACTCTGCCATCTTCAAGCCCACCTGGGTGGTGTCAAACTTCTCAGAGAGGTGAAGTCGGGCTTGAGTCTGATTCCCGAGTCGCGTGGTCAGATCGCGCACTTCATTGTGCAGCTTGTCGATCGTGAGATCACGCTCGCGAGTGTTTCCCTCGCGAGCCGCAATGTCTTCGCGTGCACGTGCAAGTGCGTCCTCGAGGGTTTGAATATCGCGCTTCAAACGATCTACCTCGAGTTGAAGGGAGAACTTGGCCGTTGTGTGCGAATCGCCAAGCTTCTTCGACT
>JBBPNG010000410.1:0-23680 GCA_038091095.1 Leccinum incarnatum
GCGGTTGGGTCTCCATCTCCACATCTGGCATCTGCGCTGCATCCTTGCTCCCGTCGCGCACACGTTCTTTCCCCTTCAGGTCCTTGCGCATGGGCGGAACGTTCCCCTGTTCTTCCTCCGAATATGCAAACCGAGTTCAGCTATAAAATCAATGCTAACAAGGGCACGTCAATCTCCTTTTGTTTCGCGTGGTGTGTTCTAGGTGCCTTACACCTGGCAGCATGGAATCATGAATTTCCGATGGAAAAGCAGGCTTTGATGTGGTGTGGTGCCAATCTCTCCCATTGACAGCAAGTGGATTCGTCGCCTTCGTTGGGTGGCTATTACATATGAATTTGCGTATAGTGGGGGTCGGTACCTGGTAATAGGGTTCACTGGAAATGTCGCTGTTGTAGCACGGGTTATACTCGTGGTTCTGATAAGTTCTTTTTTTTTTGGACAAGCGTGATTATTGCGTAGAAACTGACAAGTCTAGTCCTACACAAATTGACAATACGCTAAGGCTCCACAGGGAACTCCGGTCCGAGGAAAAATGCTCTTACGCACGCCCTCGTGCCGTGATAAGGCGGAGCCATCGCGACGTAATAGTAGGGTTCTGATGTTCCAAAGCCTTGGTACGCTGTCGACGATGCTCTGCTCACCAGACTATACCCTGGGTCCAATATATTCCTCGCCTCTCGGCTATTGTTTTTGTCGAATCATTCCATCCCACTAAAACCATGTACCGTTGCCTGAATACATATACTTGCTCGTTCGTAACTTCAAGCCATACATGAATAACTCGGAATTCGGATCATGCTATGCCAGTGTATGTCCGAGTCGCCGACCACCCCGCGAGAGCTGCTAACACCAGAGAAGTGTTACTATCACTCCCCAAGGACTGAGTGACTGAGTACATACTACTAGTTGGCCCGTCACACAGTGTCACATTACCTTGTGCTTGCAACGAATACGTTTCAGGTCGTGGGTAGTCGTTGCTTTCCCTAAACTCGAAGTGACGACAATGAAGTCTGTACAGTAACGAGCAATATCTGATTCGTCCATCTCCTCCTCGTCCCAAGTCCATCTCTTGAAGCATTAATTTGCTTCTCTCTCTGATCCTCATGGCGTCGCAGCCCTCCCAGCAATACGCGTGTAAGTTTACACTACAATCAAAGCTCACTCGTCTGATCGCCACTTGATTTAGTCCCGGGCCACCTTAGGTAGCAGAATCGGGACGTTCCCACGGCACGATGGCAGGTACCCTTCCGTGTATGGTTACAAGTGACCCGAAAGGTCGGTCCATCCTCTCGGCATTTTCCGAGTTAATTCTAATTTGAGCATAGATTCCTTCTACCGTCGAATACAGCGCAGCCTGCGCAGGCGCTTTCAAAGCGTATCCCAACCCTATGCCCAGCGTGCACGTGCACAGCAGCGAGCGCATATATTCACACGGTCACGGCGACATCCAGGGCCGCAGTGCTGAGTCGTCCCAGCCCTCACCCTGCCAGTGTCTGCCCCCTTCCCATCCCATCCTGGCAGCTTGCAGATGGGCCGATCATTCAACGTCACACACATTTGTGCGCGTTGTGTAGTCGCTCCTGCGGATATCATACCCGAGCGGTTTACCCACATCCGTGCCATACCCTATGCAGCATTGCTGCACACCCCTCGCTCGCACCTGCTAGATACATTAGATAGGCTTTTATATTTACTTCGTGGGAGTCGGGGATATTTATCTATTGAATTCTTGTTGCATATGTCATAGAAATTTTCACTCGAAGCGCAATCGAAGCGCGTGACATAAGGAACACTAATATCTCTATATATGGTCTGACATACGTGGGTAAATTACCTTGTTATGTTTGGGAAAACGACTTTCGTCTGCAGATTCTAAGCACGTGTGAATAGCACCTTATGAGGAAGTTTGGGTTGCTCGGGTTGTTTGCGCGCTGAATCGTAAGTATCCTTATCGCCGCCGCCGACGCTTTACGGAGTCCGTTAGAATCTTTTTGGTTCAGATTATCGGTGCCTGCAATTACATGCACTCGCATCAAGTTATTCATCGTGACCTTAAACTCGGTCATTTATTCCTCGACGCCAACTTGAACATGAACATCAAAGTTGGTGACTTTGGTTTTGCGGCGCTCATTGAGAACCCTGGTGAGAGGAAGAAGACTATACGTGGCACGCCCAACTACATTGCCCCAGATCTGGTGCTGTTTGACACAGCAAGCGGACACAGCTTTGAAGTAGTAGATCTAGACAGGTCCATCGGAGTTATTCTCTATACCTAGTCTCAAGCCGTTCTGGGAAGCGCTTACTAGTGTCGGAATTTTCCGCGCTATAGGAAACCTTTGCTTCCCGTGTTTACCCGATTTCCTATAACGGCTCGAGACTACTCTATACCCTCCTGATCGGTCGCCCTCCTTTCCAAACCAAGGACGTCAAGGAAATTCAAACGTGAGTCTGTGTTCACTGCCTCGCATGCACGCGTTTTCAATCGTGTTTCCTGGGCGAATCCGCGACAACGTTTATGGATTCCCCCCAGAACGAAGAATGTCGGCCGATTCGCTTGTCTGTTTTTGTATTTGACGTACGGCGCTGGGACGTGCTGCTCGTCGCTACCTTTCCGGCCACAGTAAGCCCTGCGCGCTTCACGTCAAAGTCACTATTGTCCTCTGTGACGAAGATGCTTCCAAAAGCCCACGTGGTTCGGAAAACAGCAGAGGCGGGTCTGGACATGGTCATGACTTTGACAGGGTTCCAAGTAAGTCGAATGTCTGTTTTGTATTACACGTGCGGCGCCGGGACGTTCTGCTCATCGCTCCCTTTCCTGCTACCGTAAGCCCTGCACGCTTCACGTCAAACTCCGAACTGTCCTCTGTGACGAAGATGTCTCCAAAGACCCGTACGGTTCGGAAAGCAGCAGAGGCGGGTCACTAGTCTGGAGACGGGCATGAGGCTGACGGGTTTCCAAGTAAGTTGGATGTCTTTTTTTGTATTTCATGTACGGCGCTGGGACGTGCTGCTCATCGCTCCCTTTTCCGCTACCGTAAGTCCTGCGTGCTTGACGTCAAACTCGCTACTGTCCTTTGTGACGAAGATGCCTCGGAAGGGCCGTATGTGAAAAGCAGCAGAGACAGCTAAGTCTGCAGACGGGGTTCCAAGTAAGTCGCTTGTCTTTGTTCTTTGTATTTGATGTACCGCGCCGGGACGTGTGCTGCTCATCGCTACCTTTCCGGAAGGAGTCGCCGCTCATCCGCAAACTGCAGGCTGCCAGAGAGACTAAATCGTCGCCTCCTCCATAGTGCGCTCGACACGGGCATTAGGCGACATCTAGGAGGAAGACCAGGATGTGCCGCGCGGGACACGAGAAAGGAACTTTGATCCGCAGAGACGGAAGGAGCTCGAGTCGCAGAAGGCACGGATCGTGGCTCAGATGGCACCTGTCACAGGACACGGTGCTATTCGGGCCGAGGAAGAACAGGGGAACGTTCCGCCCATGCGCAAGGACCTGAAGGGGAAAGAACGTGTGCGCGACGGGAGCAAGGATGCAGCGCAGATGCCAGATGTGGAGATGGAGACCCAGCCGCGAATGAACGGGTTTGATGCCGCTGCCCCGGACGTTGACTTTGGCGTTTGATGCCAAGGTGATGGGCAAAGTATTTCGAGATCCTCGAGAGGACGCATGTCTGCCGAATGAACGAGTGTTTATCGTCTCGTGGGTGGACTATTGCAACAAGTACGGGATGGGATACGCTTGACGGACGGGTCGGTGGGCGTGCACTTCACGATAGCACGACATTGATTCTTGCTGCGGACAAACAGTGAGTGTTTTTGATTTGTTGAGTATGTGTTGCTGAATGCCAACCAATAACAGTCATTTTGATTATATCTCGTCCCGTCAACATGGGAAGGTCTATGTACGAAAGAGTTTCTCCGTGTCGGAACTCCCAGAAAATTTGAGGAACAAGGTGTACCTGCTGAAGCACTTTGAGCGATACATCATGGATCGGCTGTATGGCGACTATGAATACACGTTTCAAGATGTCGACCGGATGCGGGGCATGGATTTCGTGCAAAAATACTTGCGGATGAAGCGCGTCATCGTGTTTAAGATGAGTCACGAAGTTCTCCAGGCAAGTATTCGCTCTTTTTCGCTCGCTCTCTTCATTTCATCTCTTCACGCTAGTTCAACTTTTACGACCATTCGAAAGTGATCCTGTCTTCGCATGGCCTGCTGGTGACGCACATCGACAAGAAGTATAAATTAACGCGGTACGTGTTGAGCGAGGTGATGGCTCTGGCGCTGCAACCTCCCTCGGCGGATGCGGAGCAGGCCAAATTTTTGCAGCGGTTAGTGGATAAGCTCAAGTATTGCAAGGAGGTGTCGACGAGTATTCGAAACGCGAGTACGGGGATGGGGTCGGGGTCAGGGTCTAGCGGAGAGGAGGGGTTGGTTGCGAAGCCGTCCAAGGCGTCGTTGCGGTGAGTCGCTGTGGTGAAGGATTTGGTTGTGTGTCGGTTGGATACTTTCTTTTCTCTCGTTTCTTTTTTTTCTTCTTTCACCCTGTTTTCCATTTTCTTTCGAGTCTGTGGTCAATGCTGTAGCAGAGGTGGATTTCGAATCTTTCTCTCGCCAAGTTTTATGAGGCTGGTTTGGCATACCAAGGAGGTCTGAGGTGCACCGGTGAATGGCGGCACTGCCGGTTCGGACTCGTCTGCAAACAATCCACAGTACTTGCAAGCGATGGGACGCGGAACACTGCGTGGCTCCTGTATATATATGGTTGCCGCCGCGCGATCACTCGATGATGATCAGTGCGACGACAAAAAGTGTGTAACGGACAGGAAGGTAAATGCATTGTGAATTTGTACCAGGGCTGCTCTTGCATGAATGAGATACTACTCTGAGAAGTTATATCTCCGCAGCGGCTAAGTACTAGTGGTTAGACATACACATCTGCAAAGCCTCTCGTGCCGTTGTCGCTAAAGGCACTTCTGTGGGCTCATTGTCCAATCACAACTCTTAAATTCGAACCAAAGAAAGGAATTAAGGGTCCTAAGGGTACTTCTCACGGATGTCAGTGAGTTTTGCTGCATCCCGATGCAGTATCCTTTGGGGCTCAAGAAACGTGACGCGTGACGTCGCATTTGGTGGTAGACAAAGAAAGAGTTGTGAGCGTAGTTCGTTCACGTTCACGTTCTTTTCCTGACTGAAAACAAGTGCGTGTGCGTGGGGCGGTTGTCAGAGAGTCTGATTACCCCTGAGGCTCGTGCGTCTGTGTGGTCCCATGTGTCTCCGTTTGATCGTGTTTCCCCTATATACGTAGAGTCGCTCCTCTTTTCTCTTTTGTCCCTAGTGTCGTGCTGGTCTATACTAGTGACCAACGTGCCGGTTGTCGACCCGCGTCCGTCGTTTGTGCACCGCGGTCCCCGGTGAACATGACAGCGGTGGTGTGGATGCATGTGGCCAGTCTTCTCGAGGGCTGCATTGAAGAAGGTCGCATATCCGGACTCGGGAGTATGATACGTCAATAGGTCGGAGAGGTGCGTAGTGTTTACTGTGGCTATTTCTGTTATCACTATATTTATTTTCTGTTTTCCTCCATGTACGCGTGTGCGCCCATACGATGACATTTCCAGAACCTGTCCACGTCGTCGGACATGCGCGACTTGACAACACGCTCCCTCCTCACGAATGGTGCCGACACATTTCAACGGCGCTCCGCTGTGCAAGTGCTATTTCAAGTTGACGAAGACCAAGAGCCCAGTTCGTGTTGAACGTGCAACAAGCCGGTAATGGCAGCGGTCCGGGAAGACGTTGTGTTATTGTTGCATGTCGCACACGTCCTTTGGCTCGATGATGTAGGGCAATGGAAGCTGGAGGTCCCGTGTACGTCGAGCAAATGCCTCAAGGTTTCGAGGGTGCATTGTGCATTTGTTGGTATTTTCCTTTGGGCTATCGCTTTCTTCGTTGCTAACCCTCTATCCAGGTCTCCAGGCGTGATATCGGTGAGCGGATAACAGATTTGCGTGGTGAAACGTTCGACCCCGAAGACTCTCTTACGCATCGCTGCCCCGTTTATCCCCACTTCATCCCTCTACCCCGACAGCTTAATAGCACCAATGAGACACGCAAACACACGGTTTCTTTCGAGCGTGATCGTCCTCTTCCTGCGCATGTTCGAGGCACCGAGCGCAACGTCGTGTTCCCCACTCGATCCACTCGACATCGAACACGCTCGTGAATACGCACAAGAGGAACGGAGGAGAGACATGGAACTGAGGGCGGAGACCACCCAGCGCAAAAAGGCTAAAACCGAACGAAATATCAAGCTCGCCGTCATATTGTAAACCAGCAAACGGATACTCGGTGCGGTTCTTTATGTTTGTATTTGCTTTGCCGTGTTCACCGTGTAATTTCAATCAGACCATCCATCGTTGAACACGCGACCGTCATTTATTCGAAGGCAAAAGTGGACTAGATTTGAGGGTAGCATTGCGTGTGCTCAGTTCCGTCAGTCCTGCGGAGTTGGACGAGTTCCTTCGTAGGTGAGTGGATATGCTATGCATTGTTGTCGCCTTGGCTAACTCGGTCAGCTTACAAAATGCGCTACTATTATACGTCCTGCTCGAAGCGCGTACGTCGAAAGTGCGACCGACGCTCTCAAGCATCGTCCTATAATCCACCACCTCTGAGGTGAACTTGAAGTGGCGATCAAGTATGTCAAACTCTTTTGTGTTCTACCCTCTTTGAAATCGTCCAGACATTACCAGGATGCATACAACTTAAATCATCATGATCGACTCCGCTGCCATCCTGCCCCTCGAACCAAGCGATGGGCAGAAGCCAAGGCCCTTAGTACAGATCCCATCAATTCCGAGGTGAGATTCTATGCTGGGTAACCAGTGATAGGCGTCGCTGATGCACGTCGACCAGGATTACCAAACTCTATCTTTACAATAACAACCACGCGCCCACCCTCTCCCATCACAACCTCCACATGCGCCATTTCGGCGACTTTTCCCGTGGTCGGGGTATCGGCGAGGAGACTTTTGAATATTAGATTTGGATGGAACGGTAGTAAGTCTCATCACATCGCGTCTAAGACTCTCAGACATCGTATGCTTGCGGAATTTCTAGTAAGGCCTCGGTTCCACGCTCACTTTCCGGCAGATGCCCCATTCATGCGGGACCGTCTGCTCTGTCCGACATGGACGCTGTTCGGACTCTCGGAGAAGTTGAACGCGAGTGGGTGCTTCGTCCGACATGGACGTGTTCTCTCGGATCGAACCACAGTCATGCCAGCAGTGCAACATCTAGGCCAATATTACTACTTGGCGGCACGTGTACCAAAGCTGGTAGAAAGCGGATCACTTGATGATCGTGTTGGAGGTAGCTTTTTGTTTGTTCAAGAAAGACCTGTTTCTAGTTGACATCTGTCAGCAACTCTATATGCGATCGGACTTACAAGTTATTCGGAAAGTACAGCTCGCCTACGGTCAAGTACGGCTGATATTGTAGATTGCATGCGCATCGCGCAAACGTATTACGAGCCTGGTATATTCAGACTGGCGATCCGCTGCGCGTGCCCGGCTATATTTCTTTGGTGGCGCGTGTGAGCACTCCTTCACACTTACGCCTCTACGAAGAAGCTGGACGACATGAAGCTGACGGTGCGGTTGTGGATGGAGATCGGGTATGTGCACATTTCCTTTTTTTTGTCATCGGATCCTCGGAGCCTAATCATTATATTAACAGGCTACATCGATGAACCGCGGACTCGCAAGACGGTCTATAGACGCGTTTCAAGGTGTAATGCGATCTGCATATCGGCAAAGAAGAGACTGAATTTGAATATTCAGAGTTCTGCTCTATCATCTGGCACAGATGATGTTCCGCAGATGATGTCTTGATCGTCGATCTCAAATAGTCTGAGACGGTCTGTATGTTGCAGGACAAATGTTCGCGTGGATGGTGTCGAAATGTTGATGCCTCGTCTAGTGGATACCTCAGAAGCACGACGTTTGAGGAGATGAAGAGACTGCCTTTCAGATCACGCGGTCTGCACCGCCGGAGGGCACGATCCCTGCACGTCCGATTCACGTCCGTCCGCCCCAGCCTTGGCGTTGCAGCGTGATTAGATCCGAATCACGCGGACTCTGGAATTCATCATCTCAGAACTTTAGCAGAAGAACATCATATTCCATCCATAACCACGGTGCGTATACACTCTTCCGCCCACGACGCCACACGCACAACAAGTCGGCGGGCACGTCACTAAAGACCAATTACCCCTGCTCAAGCCCACCCTGCCGCACGAGGTCGCCTTTTATCAGTTCGTCAGGGACTTCGATGTGAAGGTATCACCGATACGTCCTCGTCAGGGGGAGTGCACGCGGTCAGAGACTGGATCGCCGAGTTCATCGGTCTGCTGAACCTTGAGAGCACTCTCGCAGATGACTAGCTAATTGTAAACAATGCGCCCCCTGCGACCGTGTCTGTGTCGGAGACGGAGAATTGTGGTACTAGCACCTGATCCCCGAGTTGATCGGTCTGCAGCACTGAACATTGAGGGGACATTCGCAGATGATCAAACAACTGGAAGCGGTGCGCCCCCTGCGATCTTGTCCGTTTCAGATACGGAGAATTGTGGTACTAGCACCTTGTCTCCAGATGGCGCCGATAGCGCGGGTAACGACACTGCGACCCTACTATTGGAGTCATCGCTGGACGTGTCCCCACAAACAATCTTGCTCCGGAATCTGCTGCACGGCTACCGTAGGCCCTGCGTGCTTGATGTCAAACACGGTACTTCCTCTGTGACGAGGATGCCTCGAATAGCTCGTATGATTCGGAAAGCAGCAGAGGCCTGTCACTACTCTGGAGACGGGCATAAGCCTGACGGGGTTCCAAGTAAGTTGGATGTCTTTTTTTGTATTTCACGTACGGCGCGGGGACGTGCTGCTCATCGCTACCTTTCCGGCTACCGTAAGCCCTGCGTGCTTCACGTCAAACTCGGCACTGTCCTCTGTGACGAAGATGCCTCCAAAGGCCCGTATGGTTCGGAAAGGAGCAGAGACGACCAAGTCTGGAGACCGGGATGAGGCCGACAAGGTTCCAAGTAAGTCGGTTCTCTTTGCTCTATTTGATGTAGCGCTGCGACCTACTGCTCATCTCTCCCCTTCCGGCAAGGTCTAGATTTTTTTTTCTTGTTCGACCCTTCTCGATGACCCTTCAACGCGGGTGCGGCCCACATGCACACCCTCTAATGCAACTCCGACCCTACCACTGGAGTCGTCGCTGGACGTGTCCCACAGACGATCGTACTCGACAATCTGCTGCACGGCTATCGTAAGCACTGCGTACTTTACGTCAAACTTAGTACTGTCGTCTGCGACGAAGGTGCCTCGAAAGGCCCGTATGGTTCGAAAAGTAGCAGAGACGGCCAAGTGTGGAGTCGGGGATGAGGCGGACGGGGTTCTAAGTAAGTCGCTTGTCTTTTTTTTTGTATTGACATACGACGCGGGGACGTGCTGCTCATCGCTGCCTTTCCGGCTACCGTAAGCCCTGCGTGCTTGACGTCTACTCGGTACTGTCCTCTGACGAAGATGCCTCCCAAGGCCCGTATCGTTCGGAAAGCAGCAGAGACCAGTCACCAGTCTGGAGACGGGGATGAGACTGACGGGGTTCCAAGTAAGTCGGATGTCGTTTGGCGATTCAACGGAACACTTATACCTGTTGAAAAATCTGACAACCTTGACAAGAGTCGACCATCGACACCTGTCCCTGAACGGCTCGCAAATGTCTTCGAGGCAATCGTGGACACCATGAATCGAAGCAAGGCTGAACTTGCATTGACGTTGGACTTGCGGGATGATGGAGGACATTCTGCGCGGGGTTCAACTGTTGTGACAAGATCAAAGGGTGAGATTGCGTCGTCGCCTGCACCACGACAGCGGGGTATCGTGGCTTTCGTGCTGGAGATTTGGCTGTGGTTGCAGTTTGTGATCATCGTCATAGTTTTTGTGTGGGCCATGGCTACTAGGCGATGACCGAAGAGCGTGCTAGGAGGCGGGGCGGAAAAAGAGCTTTTTGACGAGGTAAATAGGTCAATGGACAGAGCCGCTGACACGAGCAAATACTATGAGGTGTAGATGTACGTCAAGCTTCATCCTGCAGACTCTTTCGGCCGGAGATATCTTAGATTATGCTAATGTTGTATATATGTACACTGATCTAATCGTATCTTCGTGTCTGGTCGTTGTTCGAGAGCGAGGCGACGACGGGGCAAGATGGTGCCGTCGTCGTTCGTTCGGTCACCGGGTTCGTCGGATTCCGGAAGGCGTGAGGCCCTTCCGGATTGGGACCCTTCGCTGTGCGCGACCCGGTTCGCCATAACCATGTCACCTCAGCCTTTTGTTTCTGCCCTAGCGAATTTGATGATTCGATGTATTCAAACCAGATATCTTTAAAGGAAAAGTCTTGTTCTGCACGGGAGGGGGGTCTGGGATATGTAAGGCGAAGACAGAGATCATTGTACGTCCAAGTCCGCGCTGTGTCTGCGAAACCTCGAACTCACAGACGGTAAAGATGAGACATGGCGCTAGTGCAGTCATCTTAGGAAGAAAACGATTCGACACTTCCTTTTTAGCTGGCCCAAGCTAACCATTCATTATCATCAGCTTGTAGAGACTCACAAAGAGTTGTCGATGGACTTTCGCGGGCCACCGACCAGACGTGCATGGCTGCGCAGGCCGACGTGAGGAAACCTCAACAACTCAGAGATGCAGTTGCCCAGGCAGTTGAGATATTTGGGAGGATTGACTTCGTCATCTGTGGTAAGTGTGCATAGGTGCTTTGTTTGTCGAGCTTGCTAATGTCATCGTCTGCGCAGGGGCCGCCGGTAATTTCCTCGCGTCTATAGCAGGGATGTCGGAAAACGCATTTAAAACTGTTGTGGAAATCGACACCGTATGTTCGTTGTTCATTGATCTAAACATTACTAGAGGCTGGTGTCATAGATCGGAACATTCAACACTATCAAGGCCACGTTGCCCCACTGGCATATCCGTGCGTCGCACGGTTCGTATACTATTCACGTCAGCGTGACGTTGCAATATAGAGGTGCATAATAGGCTGTCGTTCTTCGTACAGTTGCTTATGCCATTCTAGCGACACCCTATCAGGTTCATGTGTCTGCTGCTAAAGCCGGAGTAGACGCTCTTTCTGCCGTCCTAGCGATCAAAGAAGGTCCTCGAGGAGTGTGCTCCAATGTCATTACTCCGAGACTGATCAGAGAAACTGAAGGCATGTCCCGGCTGTCTGTCCAATCAAATGACAGGAAGGATATGCAGTATCCCCTGGGCCGCATCGGTCACTTGAGTGATATCGCAAATGCCGCGGTTTTCCTCTTCAGTGATGCAGCATCATACATCACAGGTCAAGTAGTCGTCGTCGACGGGGGACATGAACATATAAGGACAACCCAGTTGCCCTACCCCCAATCTGTACTTGACCCTGATAGCGTGAAACATATATATGATTAAACCCAAACTGTAATCTGCATGTTTTGTTGTGCTCGTAGTGGAAGGGAAAGCTACTACTTTGCTTGCATCACGTGTTGGTCACGTCAGTTGTCCAGCTTCCACAATGCACATCCGAGTTTTCGAATTCAATGTCTTCCTCGTCGTCCACATCCAGCAGCTCCTCTACTTCTGCGCTACCGATAAAGAGAAAACTAGCCATTCCCGAACCGTCAGATAGCTCCGTCGCTGAAGACATATCGGACGCAAGCAGTGCAAGCGAAGAGGACTCTGATGCTCCGCAACCTCCACCTCCGATAGAGGAACCCGTCCTTTCGCACGCTGAACGCAGGCGACAAAAGAAAAGGCAGAAACAAAAAGTGAACTTGGGATTCAGCAGAGTCCCAGTCACCTCGAAAAAAGCGCAAGTTCGACGACGGCACTGGTGTTTCCTCGTCGGATGCTCATGCCGGAGCCACTGGCAGAGCCGAGACCAAGACCAAGCACACAAACCCAACCAAGGGTGCAGCCGCTGCAGCCGATCCCCGATGGCAAAAACGTCAAAATTCGGTATGGGTTGGGAACCTGTCCTATAAGACGACCGAAGAGACCTTGCGGGGGTTCTTTGATGGCGTTGGGACGATCACGCGGGTTCACATGCCGATACGACGCCCTCAGAACGAGAACATGGGTGGGTGCTCTCTTCTTTTCTCGACTTGTCCCTGCGTTTTCCTTCCCTCGTCATGTGTGCTTCTTCTTCATGTGCGCACTGGGAGATAGGATAATGGATGCGTGCTACTGTATGGACGATGTTGTGTGACCATATATGATTAGGTTCGCATCCGTCGATTTCGAAATTCCAGAAGCAAAAGTAATTGCGACCACGCTCTCCGAGGTTCAACTTGACGGGCGAAACTTGCTTATCAAAGATGGTACGTCTCTTCCAGTACTCCCTCGTTACTGTCAGGCAATCATTTCCGTGTGTTTACAGGAGACAGCTTTGCTGGGCGACCTGCCAAAGCGAAAACGGAGGAAACCGAGGGAGACGGCAAAGGACAGGGTAAGAACGCTACGATGACCAACGGAAAGATTCTGCCCAAGATGGCGCAAAAGATATTGCGTGTGCAGAAGCAACCACCAGCGACGACACTGTTTCTGGGTAACCTAGGATTTGGAACGACAGAAGCATCCATTCGGGAGTTGTTTGAGGCGCATCGGTATTGGAGGTCTATGGAAAGGGGAAAGGGGGCCGGTGTCAATGCAGGGAAACAGAAGGTAGGCAAGGACGGAAACGGAGACGAAGATGCAGCAAAATCAAAAGACCCATGGATACGAAATATCTGTATGGGCACGTTTGAAGACAGCGGCAATTGCAAAGGGGTTGGCATTATGTGTCTCGTATTTTCGTTCTCGCCCTAACGCTCACATGTTATATCATACGCACGGCAGCATTGAAAACCACGTGGGTTTTTATCGACTTTACGAGCACTGAGCACGCTACTTTCGTTCCTCAACCAAGTAACACATCCTCATGCTCACCGTCACCCATTCCGACACCGAGCTTGGTGGGGATTCCCCGAAATCATCGCATGAACGGACGCGACCTCGTAGTCGAGTACGCCTCTCCCGACGCTGTCCGACGGGGCGGTGGTCCCCGAAATCAAAAAGGAGACGGGGATAAGAAAAGAAAGAGCGAGTCTGGAGTTGGAAGGACTTCACAAAAGGGATCCGCAAATGTGCCATTAACCAAGCTGGCAACGCCGGCCCCAGCACGTCGAGCAAGAAGATCACGCAGATGATGAGGAGACGTTAGTGAAGACGACGCCGACGCCTTGTTTTTTGAACCACGGCGGTCTGATCGTGCTGGTCATGTGCATGATCGGTCACATACACGGCGTTTCAAGCCAGGCGCCGCCCTCGCACAGGCTCGATGCCAATCCGCAGCAATCTTACCTGGTGGGGGTCAAAAGATCGTATTTTAGGATGGTAGGGGCAGCAAGAGGCGCGCTTAAAGCTAAATCAGCTGCCGGAGGGGGTCGGTAGTTTTTTATTTATTTAGCTCAACCCTTCTCCATCACCCTTCAAAGCGGGTGCAGACCTGCACGTGCACACCGTCTAACGACATTGCGACACTACCAATGTTTCTGAAAGCAGCACAGGCAACCAGTCTGGAGACGGGCATGAGGCCGACGGGATTCTCAGTAAGTCGGTTGTATTTTTATTTATCTAGCGTACGGCGCCGCGACGTGCTGCTCATCGCTCCCTTGCTGGAACGGTCTAGAGTTTTTTTTTTCTTGCTCAACCCTTGCTCTGAATCACCCTTCAACGCGGGTGCGGGCCTCCACGTGTACACCCTCAAACGAAACTGCGACCCTATCATTGGAGTCGTCGCTGGACGTGTCCCACAGACGATCGTGCTCGACAATCTGCTGCACGGCTACCGTAAGCCCTGCGTGCTTTACGTCAAATTCGGTACTGTCCTCCAACAAAGGTGCCTCCAAAGGCCCGTATCGTTCGTAAAGTAGTAGAGGCGGCCAAGTGTGGAGACGGGGATGAGGACGACGGGGTTCCAAGTAAGTCGGTTGTCTGTTTTTTTTTTTTTGTATATGACGTACGGCGCAGGGACGTGCTGCTCACCGCTCCCTTTCCGGCTACCGTAAGCCCTGCGTGCTTGACGTCATACTCGGTACTGTCCTCTGCGACGAAGATGCCTCCCAAGGCCCGTATCGTTCGGAAAGCAGCAGAGGCGGGCCACTAGTCTGTAGACGGGATGTCGCTGATGGGGTTCCAAGTAAGTCGGATCTCTTTTTTGTTTTTGACGTTCGGCGCCGCGACGTGCTGCTGATCGTTCCCAGCAAGGTCTATTGCCCAAACCTTCTCCGTCTCCACGTGCACACCCTTTAACGAAACTGCGACCCTACCATTGGCGTCGTCGCGGGACTTGTCCCCACAGACGATCGTGCTCCAAAATCTCGTGCTCGACAATCTGCTGCACGGCTACCGTAAGCCCTGCGTGCTCGACGTCAAACTCGGCACTGTCCTCTGTGACGAAGATACCTTCAAAGGCACGTATGGTTCTGAAAGAAGCAGAGGCGACCAGTCTGGAGACGAGCTTGAGGCCGACGAGGTTCTCAGTAAGTCGGTTGTCTTGTTTTTGTTTGGCGTTTGGCGCCGTGACGTGCTGTTCATTGCTCCCTTCCCGGCAACGTCTAGACAATCTGCTGCAGGCTACCGTAAGCCCTGCGTGCTTGATGTCAAACTCGGTACTGTCCTCTGACGAAGATGCATCCAAAGGCCCGAATGGTTCGGAAAGCAGCAGAGACGAGTAGTCTGGAGACGGTGATGAGGTTGACGGGGTTCCAAGTAAGTCGGATGTCTTTTTTGTATTTCACGTACGGCCCCGCGACGTGCTGCTCATTGCTCTCGGCAACGTCTAGCGTTTTTTTTTCTGGTCCATCCCTTCTCCAACACCCTTCAACGCGGGTGTGGGCCTCCACTCGCACGGCCACCGTAAGCCCTGCGTGCTTGACGTCAAACTCGGGACTGTCCTCTGTGACGAAGATGCCTCCCAACCCGTATGGTTCGGAAAGCAGCAGAGACGAGTAGTCTGGAGACTGGGATGAGGCCGATGGGGTTTCAAGTCAGATATCTTTTTTGTATTCGACGTACGGCCCCGCGATGTGCTGCTCATCGCTCCCTTCCCAGCAAGGTCTAGAGTTTTTTTTTTTTTTTCTTGCTTAACCCTTCTCCATCACCCTTCAATGCGTGTGCGGGCCTCCACGTGTACACCCTGTAACGAAACTCCGACCCTACCATTGGAGTTGCCGCTGGACGTGTCCCCACCGTGACAGACGATCGTGCTCGACAATCTGCTGCACGGCTACCGCAAACCCTGTGCGATTTACGTCAAACTCGGAACTGTCCTCTGTGACGAAGATGTCTAAAAATGTCCGTATGGGTTGGAAAGCAGCAGAGACGGCGAAGTCTGGAGACGGGGATGAGGCCGACGGGGTTCCAAGTAAGTCGGATGTCTTTTTATTTATTTCACGTACGGCGCCGAGACGTGCTGCTCATCGCTCCCTTTCCGTCTACCGTAAGCCTTGGGTTCTTTACGTCAAACTCGGAACTGTCCTCTGTGACGAAGATGCCTTTAAAGGCCCGAATGGTTCGGAAAGCAGCAGAGACGACCAAGTCTGAAGACGGGGATGAGGCCGATGGGGTTCCACGTAAGTCGGTTATCTTTACTCTATTTGATGTCCGGCACCGCGACGTGCTGTTAATCCCTCCTTTTCCGGCTACCGTAAGCCCTGCGTGCTTGATGTCAAAGTCGGTACTGTCCTCTGTGACGAAGATGCCTCCACAGGCCCGTATGGTTCGGAAAGCAGCAGAGGCAACCAGTATGGAGACGGGGATGAGGCCGACGGGGTTCTAAGTAAGTCTTTTTGACGTACGGCGCCACGACCTGCTACTCATCGCTCCCTTTTCGTCTACCGTCAGCCTTGCATGCTTTACGTCAAAGTCGGTACTGTCCTCTGTGACGAGGATGCCTCCAAACGCCCGCATGGTTCGGAAAGCAGTAGAGGCGGGTCACTAGTCTGGAGACGTTCATGACGCTGATAGGGTTCCAAGTAAGTCGGATGTTTTTTTGTATTTCATGTACGCAGTCCGTCTAAAATTTGCCCGCTGCAGCGTCGTCTGGCGATTTTAGGTTGCCCATCTGTCGCAGGGGACCCCTTACCCGGTTAGGTCCCACGGAGCCGGTCGTCTCTCTCAACGATGAGGCGTACATATCAAGCGTGACTTCCGGTCCTTGTCACGACCTTTCTCCCCCTCCTCGTAAATCGTCTCTCTTCGGAACCTTTAACAAATCCTTCCACTCTCTTCCTAATGAATCACCATCCAGTAATGTCTATTCTGATACCCCTAGACCATCTTCCATCGGTGTACGTACCGACTCGCATTCGCATTCTGCAGGTCCACCAAACAAAAAGACACCAGGCTTATTCTCTTGGGCCAGAGAACGCACAAAGTCTAAACCGACTCAACCCCCCTCGACAGTCTGTGCCGTTCATTCCCCAAAAGATTATTTCGTGGAAAACTGCTGTGATTTAAAGTAACAGATGTGCTGCTGTCGTGACAGGTGCCTGCCACCCTGTCGAGGTACCAGATAGGCTTGTAATGATGCTGTTAAGTGATTTAAGGTGATGAGAGTAAGTGTCGGTTCCTGTTACTAAATCAGGGATTTGTTGATGCTTGTGCGACCTATGTTGGGACCGTGGAACCGGAGCCCAAGACGTTGAGGAGTCGGGGTCGTTGTTGGACTAATGTAGTGCTTCTGCCGGAAACACTAGTACATAGTTACTATGTATTGACGCAGAGAGTTAGAGTCTCGGCACCCAGCATTCCGCTTTAGAAAACGCACTGGTTTGCAATCGGAAGATCCCGCGAGGACAACCGTGACGCGTGATGCGTGACGCATCAACATATCGGGGCCTGCCTCCATTAATTCACCGCTTTCGCCAACGACATTTTGCGGAACCTTCAACCTTCTTCCCACACCCTACTGTGACGATGTGAGCACTGGTGCAATATCGCGTGCCTTATCAGTTTTAAATTGTCCTTGTAACAGGTGCTCTGGAAGTGAGGAAATGGCGCCGAGGGCCGAGAAGACTTATTTCGAGGACACGGCTGGGTCCCTACGAGTAGTACATGATGCCAATTCAAAGTGCGTTCTGACACCTTCTCACTCATGCTTCATTTTTTGATTTCCCTGACCCGTTTTCTGTATCCATAGCACCACAAATTGTTCTTCTCGAGAAAACCACCCAGGAACTTTATAGACAGTTCGTTAGATCCCAATGCACACTCCGTGTACACGACAAGGCTTTCGAGGGCAAAACCAAATGCCTGTGGTCGTATATACGATGCCGCAGTCTCTTCTCGGAATTGCAAATATGATGGCTGAGAATCTGAGGCAGAACAAATCGATCGTAGACTGTGAGGTGAGTTTCTCCATCACATTGTAGGTGAGTATATTCAGACACTTGCTGTCAGAATTCACGGACCGATGCGTATCAGAGCTGTGGACGATCGAAGATGAGGCCTAGGTGTCGAGAGTCAAAGAATGCGACGTGGCACTCGATGAGCGTGAATGGCACTCATTCATTGCTCGGCAAGGAAGGCATTGAGTGCTGCGGACAAGGTATGTTTTATGCGGTCGTTTAGAACAACGTGACGATTCTTCTGTTCTGTCCAAGCTTACGAAGTTTCATGTTTACCAGGCAATCCTGCGACGTCCTCGGAGGTGAAAATCGGGTTACGGAAGCAATTGAACATTTTCAAAACATGGAGCTTGAAGGACGGACGATCGCAGGAAACCAGCTTCCCGGATGTGAACAAGGATTCGTTACTATACCGATACAACTCCACTGATTCGCAAGATCCTCGAACAGACGCTCAACGACATTCTCCGCGTTCTCGTCGACACCACCACTGGTCATCGCTATGATAAGTCAATGCAAGCCGCAGTTTTCGAGTGTTCAATGTTGCGGTCTTCCATGATTACCCCCGATCGACTCGACCGTGCGCATATCCAGTGGGAGTGCGAAAGTTTCTCGACTTTGTGGTGCTCTCCCACAGTTGGCAACCAGCTGAGCCATCGTTACAAACGGTCGACATCCTAATTTATGGACTACCCACATTCCTTGCGAATGGCAAACTCATCAACTTCTTCTCGCTCGGACAGTCTTTCCCCTTCAGATGGGCATGATGCGTGCGGTAGTGACAGTGGAGTTTAGCCAGAATCGGTAGTTCCCATATTTCCGTGGTATTGTCGCGCAGTACTTACGATTCTTCTCAGAGTTAACTCCAAGTCGCAAAGAAAAGGCTCTCTGTGGAAAAGTATTTGGAACGCTCGTGGATGAATATACCAAGAGTACGTCGCATCCAAGGCCATATAATCCCATACGGAGGATTGGAAGCCGTACCTTAATTTCGACATGTTCAGATTATCCCAAAATTTGTTGCTAATTCTTTCGGAAATGGAACAGGCAACGAGGACTCGCAACGCTTCAGCTTGACTATTAAAGGCACGCGACAAGTTGTAGTTGGCTTCGAAGTGTAAAACAATGCGGGTGGAAGATATTGCATACTCGTTTCGTATCTTCAATGTCATATACGGCGAGCGTATCCAAGCTCTTAGAGCACATCCTCATGCGGTCAGGCAACAACACGGTTCTTGGACCGGGTATCGGGCGGTAACCATAGGTACCTTCCGCCCAATCTCACTGTCTACGACGATCAAGTCGTTCCGCCGTATGTGGTACCGCAACTCGTCAAGACAGCCAAGATGGATGGCCCTTGCGGTCGTCGCTGTTTAATGCCCCCCTAGCAATTGTATCATCTCCAACACCTTTCTTTGATCGTTGGTCGACTACTACTTCCCGGCGTCGTTTTCGCTCTTAACGACCTCGAAGAACGTCTCTCGGAATGTGATTCCAATTTCGTCCTTCCTGTGTATTGTGCGACGGCTCCCATTCTCGATGGCACGGTGCGGATGGAGAGTCCATACGTGAATCAGCACTTATCGGTGAGTATTCCACGTGCAACGTTCCTCGGTTGAGCTAGCGATGCGTGCACTACGGCTTGTCGTGCGGCTCTTAGTTGGCAGATGTCTGAATCGTTTGAATTCGCCAGTGTACATGCCATAAGTACTGCTACGAAAACATACTGAGATAACTGAAACATGAGTGGTGGGCCCAGGGATACATTCACAGAAGTAGCACAATCTGTTACATACCTGAAAATCAACCATGATCTAGATGGTATAAAGGGACCGGTAGGCGACACTTACGATCACCGAATCCCTTCTGTCTAATGGCGACACGAATCTGGCCAATTCCAGTGTCGGCGTCAACGAGTTTCTTCTCCGCGTACACGGCCCGGCGTTGGTATAGCTTAACGAGCACGCGGTGTTCTTCTAATTTGGATTCCACAAGGAACTTTTTGGCTCGCCGTACATTTTTTCTGGCACGTGCCGCTTCAAGTTGTAAGTGAGCGTAGTCGTAGTCGAATTCTGACTCAGAGCCTGAGTGCTGAACATTCCGCGTTATTAGAGGTTGGTGAACATGTCGGAAATTAGCAGAAAATACCTGCGATCGAGCTGGAAAGGAAGATGATGTTGATGCCGAATCTGAATCAGGATAGTCAGAGCCAGATGCCAATGGAGCACGGCAAGAATTCTGAGGTGCTAAACTTGAGAAGGGCGACGGCATAGTTGATGACGGGAGCGTGAGTTTTCACTGGTTCAAGTCTTCGGAATCACCCGTCGTCGGAGCTACTCATAAGCACATTGATACTACAACTTCTACTACAAAACTGAAGCGTACCGAGACATTTCCTTCCGATTTCACGCATGAGACATTGTCCGAACTGCGGCAAGGTGTTCAAGAACTCGTCGAGGGTCAGCCAGCATCTAACTCAGCCGAGATCAAGTTGTTATGGGTGGATAAACGACTTAGCACGCATTCAAGACGAAGTTGTCCCACTCGACAACCACCCGGAAGACGAAAATGAGAAACAGACATCCGCTGTGAACGAAGAGGATTCGATGGAGGTTGATGAATTCTATGGGCATGCCAGGGAAGCGGAGGATGTCGGGCCGGACATTGAAACCCATGACATGTTCGAGGGTGCGGGGCGAGTATACGGCCAAGGATCGTCTTTCATGGACGTTTTCGACAGCGACGAGTTCGCTGAAGTGAGGAAGGAGAACCTTTTTTACCCATTCGCTAACCGATCCGAGTGGGAGGTCGGGCAGTGGCTCTTGGGCTCCGGCCTCAGCATGGCCGCCATCGACAAATTCCTGTCGCTTCACATGGTACGTCTCAGATGTTCTTCTGAAAACTAACGACCTCAACTTTCTGAACAGATTCAAACACTCTCACTATCATTTCGATCTGCCAAACACCTCAGAGGTCTCGCGGAGATGCTTCCCCCGGGACCCCAGTGGAAGTGCAAGCGCATGAAGACGACCCACCCCACCAAATCAAAGGTGTATCTTTACTTTCGAGATCCCGTAGACTGTCTTGAAGCGTTATTTTCGAATCCCCTTTTTCACGAAAAATTAGATTTCATCCCTCGACGCGTTTGGACGAGCTCTGCTCGTATTATTCGCAAATACTCTGAGTGGATGACTGGTGATGCAGCATGGGATTATCAGGTACGTATCCTTCACTATACAAACGGTTGAAAATTTTATCAAGATCTGTTGAGTCTCGGCTTCCCCGAGGGGCAACGTTACTAGGAACGATCCTATCGTCAGACAAGACTAATATATCAGCGATGACAGGTGATCGCGTAGCACACCCGCTACTCCTTGGTCTTGCGAATATCCGGATGGATACCCGATCAAAGTCCTCCTCCAATTCGTTCTGCCTTCTCGCCTTGCTCCCGGTCCCAAAGTTCATTCATCGTAAGACGCGCATGTGCGGCGTGCTAGAGGATAGACTCGTCCACGAATGCCTGGACGTCGTCTTGCAGCCACTAAAGATAGCAGCCCAGATAGGTATAATGATGTCTGATCCTGTAGGGAATATACGCCATTGCTACACTCCACTCGCCGCCTACATCGTCGATACTCCTGAAGCACGCATGGTGGCTTGCGTACGTGACAAGACTTCACCGCTCACTATTGCTACGTATCTGGAGTTCGGTAACGAGACGCCATCGCCACCGAGGACTGGCAGCCTCACTCTTTCGCAACTGGCAAAGCTCCACACTAACCCCCTGTTACTCGAAGAGTATTTCAACGCATGTCAGGAGTACCGGCTTAACGGAGTTGCGGAACCATTTTGGAGGGACTGGCCGCTCGCCTGCCCATCTAGTATTTTCTTGACTCCAGAAATGTTACATCACTGGCACAAAGAGTTCGGGGACCACGATCTTCATTGGGCCATTCACGTCCTTACTCCGGTGGAAATCGACTTTCGCATGTCTGTTTTACAGCCGATGACCGGCTACCGTCACTTCAAAGAGGGGGTTTCGAGAATTAAGCAAGTCACGGGAGCCGAACATCGTCACATTCAACGATATTTCGTGGCGGTTATAGCTGGCGCGGCAACACAGGGTTTTGTGATCGCACTCCGAGCCTTAATGGATTTTCGTTACTTAGGGCAGGCCCCATGCTTGGACGAGTCTCATCTCGCCCTGATAGATAAGGCGCTTTCTGAGTTTCATACCAACAAAGAAGCCATCATGGTTGCAGAGGCACGGCGCGGAAAGAAGAATCCGATCACCCATTGGCGCATCCCGAAGCTGGAGCTCATGCAAAGCGTTACTTCTAATATTCGGAAGAACGGCACTCCTATCCAGTGGACCGCGGATACCACAGAACACGCACATATCGTCGTCATCAAGGATCCTGCAAAGAGTACGAATAACAACCACTATGACGCGCAGATCTGTCGTCATCTCGACCGCGCTGAGAAGTGCCGCCGGTTCGAGATGGCAACAACTTTGCGATTGACGGAAGACGACTCTGGTTCAGACTCTGACCATGTCAGCATAGAAGGCACCCGTCATCCGAAGAACTACTTCATTTCGGCCTGCCTACTCCAAAGGCAACTCGACAATAATACTCATCTTCCTCGAACATTCGTTGCTGACAACACGGCGGTCCATCTTAATCACTATCCATCCCTAAATCGCATACTTATTGATGAGGCAGCAGAGCGGTTCTGCATCCCAGACCTGCGTAATGCTCTTGCCGACTTCCTCCGCCGTGCACATTCCAACCCGAACGCTTACCACCCGATCGGAGGTCAACGCAACACTCGCGATGGGACATTGCCGTTCGATCATCTCCAGGTGTGGTACAAGTTACGTCTACAACATTACTCATACCACGATTCATCTATTCTCACCCCCGCCCAAACCGTCAATGCTATGCCCCCGAATAACGCGTGGCCGGAGGGCCGCTTCGATGCCGTGGCTGTATGTACGGACAGTGATCATAGCTGGCCAAAGAGTGGCCTCCGAGGTATGTTGTATTTATTCGTTGTCGCGTAAGCTCATATCGCGCCATCAGGACATGTCGTGGCGGAATTGCGTCTTATCATGCGTCCCCTCAGCAGGCAAGGCACAACACCTACCTGGAACGACACACAATTGATGTATGTCCGTCGTTTCGATCCTATCCCACAGCGAAATGGTTTGCTTGAGACGGCAACACAAATGCAAGTGCTCAAGCGTGCGACAAGAGCCGATGGGTCGCTACTGGGAGATATCATCCCGCTTTATCAAGTTCGCGCTCTCCTCAACATCGTTCCAAGGTTTGGGTCGAAGGCAGACCCGGGGCTAACGAAGGATAATTCCATGAGGCGCAGCACAACATTCTTCTTGAACAAGTACTTTACTAAGGATATATACTACGCTCTTTCTAATTTGTAGCATGCCGCAACAGTTCTGTAGAAATTATATTCTTTTGTAAGTTGTAGACTAATAGTAACACACAGTGTCAGAATTCAAGTGACTCTGAACTTTGTTTTTCGGGATGGAGTACTATGTACTACAGCTCAAGGCCTCACCAGCACTTCTTCGGACCCATCCTCGTCTCCCTCGTGCGACTTTTGCACACTTAGTCCCCATTGCATACGCATGAGCACGAGCGAGTAGTACGCAGATGAGTGGCAAACATGTACCATCTGGTGAGTCCGCGCCCGCACAGCCTCGACCGCGCGCCCCACTCAACGCCCGCCTCCTTGTGCAGCGTGATCGATCATCGATACGGACTTTTCGTCAACTTTCTACGAGCTTATCCCTCCAAGAACGGATCCAACGAGTCTGAAGAACTTCGGTGGCACTCAATCCAGGAGCCCCAATTTGAGCAAAAGAATGTAGAGGGTTGAAATCACCGAATCGTCGCAACCAGCTGCAGCGTTCTTGGTATATTCTCTCTCCTAACCAACCTAGTACATCAGCAAATCCTTGGTCAGCTGCACAGCCCTGACCAGGTCTGGACAGCCTCCTCAGCCCCTCCAGCCCCCCCAGATATGTCCCTATCTAGAGAGGTCTGTACTGGTCTGTAGAGGTCTGTGGATGGTCTGTCACATGGTCTGGAGGTGGTCTGGAGGTGGTCTACACAAGGTCTGGAGGTGGTCTGGAGATGGTC
>JBBPNG010000411.1:0-23657 GCA_038091095.1 Leccinum incarnatum
TTTTTGGATCATATCATATCATTTTGTCGTCGACTAGACACAATACAACTACATATCTCATTATTCCCACTTCAAATGCAACTTGCGCACACCAAAGTGGCTCACTCCTCTACCAATGCATCGTCGGACGGAGAATTACATCACGTCTTCCCACCCTCACAAATAGAGCTTTGCCTCTAGTGTAATAATTCGGACTCATCAGGAATATGAATTTCCCACGGAGTTGAACGAGGTCAATGCCATCATCGTCTCTTTGGAACAGTCAAAAACGTTTGATGTGCTCGACGTGGCCGGTTTTATTGATCGTGCCTTCCCCCACCGAGTGCCCCCTGCTTTGCCTTTTTTTCTCCATTTCTTGCTTTCTTAGTTCCCTTGATAACTTTATATCAAACCCTTCTTGCTTTCCAATTTGGATCACAAGCATCGACAAAAACATCATGACAATCGATACCCCTGGGCCATCAAAACAGCCTGGCGTAGCAGATCCCGAAATGTCGGAACAACTCGTCAGCGACAAAGTGGACGTCTTTTGGAGGGGCATCGAGAGCACGGTTCAAGCAAACGTGGACAGGTAGGCGCTGCTTTTCGAACCCTATCGTGGCTGACGTTGACGACGTACACATACATAGATCTTGATCGCATTCTAAGAAAAGAAACCTAATTTCAGGTGTACGTCGGAGGATAGGAATTACTATGGGACAATTATGAGTGGTCGACCGTCGCCCTTGCCCTCCTTCGTTCCCCCTGCCTTCGTTTCTGTCTTCGAGACGTTGCTCATTCAAACCTTCCTTCCCCTCACCCCCTTCCCATGTACCTGACAGGCTCATCAACGCGGAACTGAGGCAACCAAAAGTCGGACGGAGGTGTGTAGGCCTGCCATTCATCCACCCCGCTTCTTTTGCGTTTGGATCGCCTGTCACGCCGCGAGCGCACCCAGACCGTCATGGATCCAGCGCTGCCCTTGCAACCAGCCTTGCCAAGGCTCTCCAGGCCATGCTCACGCACACCTCATCTTATCAGGGTCGTATGGCCATGCCGCTCATTACCAACGCTGCTGGTATGTCACCCTTTCCAATTTGAATTGTGGTCAAGGTGGACGGTGTCAAGATCGGCTGAAGTCGAGCGAGACGACTTATGTCTGGCTCTTATTCATGATGCTGGGCTGCGCCGCCATCTTGGACAATGGCCGTGCTAGCATTCACTCATCACGTGATGGCGTGCACAAAGCTCAATGTATGCGGTGCTACAGCTTAGATGCTGCGACTGGTTTTTCTTATCAACATTTACTATCAAGTATAACAGACCTATGCAAATATTGATCCACTCGTTTCGCTGCCAAAATCGCCAGTCTGACGGTCGATACAACATACTCTTTCCAACTGGTGCTGCGCACGACCGCGGGGACATTCCCATCTAACTTCATCCGCCTCCGCACGCACACCATCGCAGAGACGGGCGGCATCTCGGTGTGCTTTGGGACCGTGACGGACGAGGCGTTCTTACAGGTTGCCAAGGCCGCATTGAAAGAGATGCGGGCAAAGTGCACTGACAAGATCCAGATCGACACCACACATTTCGTGTGCACGACCCCCGCAATGACGCCCGCGTGCGCTAACGCGAGCGGTGGCAACGTCTCGGGAGGGCCGGGGGTGGAGTACCGGCGAGCACTCCAGCTTAGTATCCCGGTCGTCCAGCCACAGTGGATACTAGCATGTTTGATGGAAAATAAAAATAAGTGGGTGACTTGTTGCTAAGCATGTATATGCATGCAGCTGATTCGTTCGACGATGGCAGAATGGTACCTATCTCTAGGTTCTACCTCGGGGTGACTCCTCCCTCGATCTACCACGCTCATCGGCAGCAATCGATGGCCAAAACGTCCGTACCTTCCGCAGCCAACGGTGGCAATACACACAAGACCGCGCCGAATCGGGCGTCGATGCCCTCTGTCTCACGTACGACCGCTGGCAGCCCGCTAGGTAGGATCAACAAAAATCCGATCGAGCCAACGCCCGAGGAGGAGTCTGATGGCGAGACAAAGATCAATGCGTCTGGATCTGGATCTGGGTCCGTGCCGAAGAAAGCAGTACCGGAGACACGGCATAAGAGCAACGGGACGATGGATCGCAACTTTCGGTTTCCACCTCCGTCGTCGCCGCCTGTACCACATGTTCCGCCCGTGCCGCAATCTCCACCGGTGGGTAGCGCGGCTTCACCACCCCCGTCCCTGCCCTCGTCGCCGCCTGTTGACGCGCGTGCCAGAGGACGTCGAGCACGCGAGCGTGGCAAAGATGATTACACCGTCGAGCGTGGATGTGCTGCCGCCTCCGCCTGTCGAGAAGCAGACGAAGAGAGTGGTTGTGGAGGAGGAGGTCGAGGAGGAGGTTGGGGATACGGTGGAAATAGACTTGAGATGATGATTTGAAAGTGAACGTTTCGATCAGATTTTGTTCCGTAGCTATGATTTGGCCCGTTACAATGAGTACGCTAGTCTTCCTTTTATTTCACGCTGTCCACTTCGCGCGACGCCATTATTTTATCTCTCATGTTACCAAACCTTTGGACCGGCACGCGGTACCACGGCCCAGGCCGGGCCGTGTTTGCCTCATGGCACTTGTTCGGTTCCCACTGCCCCAGCGCTGAGTCCTTAGTCCAAGTCCACTCCTGGCACTAGGCTACTTAGTTCGAGAAATTTAAGTCAACTTATTACGTAATCACTACCCCGAGCGTACACAACCGTAGGAAACCTTGCCTTCTCGTTTTCGAGCGCACTGCGTGCGCCGGCAGGGCTCCACATGCGGTGGACGGGGAGTAAAGTGCTGCCAAAGTGGAGTAAAGTGAGTGTAAAGTGGGCGCACAGTAGTATAGAAATCGTACCATGATGACAAGGTACATTGCTATTATGGGGTCTTGCTCATAAGTACTTCCGAGGTACTCGAGGATGATCGAACAAGCATTATAGCAGCATACTTAGGAAGTTAACGTACCTGTCAGCACGATCTCTATAGTCTTCAGTTATTCTCCACTACAAGTATACCGTGTGTCTCTAACACGCCATGTCTGGACATAAGTCTCGAGTCATGTGTGATAGAGCTGATAGCACGTAGTAGTGACTTGGTCGTGGGTAACTCTCTATACAGCGTGAGCTGTATAGGCAGCAGGTTATGAGTCTTTCTCTATTGTGTGCTTCCTCAACACACCAATAGGTCTCATCCGTAGCAACGACTGAAGAGGACGATACTAAGGATGGTATCTCTGACTTATCCTCTAGTCAGGTAATCTCTATCATTATATGATAGGCAGTGTATACGCAATAGCGTCATAACACAGCTCTACCAGGAGGTAGGTGATCTCTACTATAAGATAGTAGGTAGCTCTACATAGTAGGTAAAGGAGTCCTATACAGGCTCCATGTGCGTGCATAGGTATGTGCACGTACACTCTATCAATAGATAGGTAATGTCCGTAAGGTAACAGACAAAGCTCCTAAGAGCTAGGTACGATCGATCTACTCGATCGTACTCACTAGGATCTCTGTCCGTAGTGGTAGAGTAGCGTTCAGCTACCAGTGTCCTGTTTTCTATTAGTAGGTGAAAAGGGACAAAACTACCTAACACTTTAGTAGTGTTTGTTGTCTTACTAGCGCTGTAGCTTAGTAGAGCCGGGTTCCCTTTTCACTCTTAAGAGATGTAGAAAAGTCCTTATTATTCCAGGCTGAAGGCCTGG
This sequence comes from Leccinum incarnatum, assembly GCA_038091095.1. NCBI lineage: Eukaryota > Fungi > Basidiomycota > Agaricomycetes > Boletales > Boletaceae > Leccinum > Leccinum incarnatum. The sequence continues at coordinate 3,727 of JBBPNG010000411.1, forward strand.
TCTATATATACTAAATACATGTTTGTACTTGTATATATGTCTACGAGTAATTAGCCAATAGCATAAGAGACTCGTAGGTTAAGTTAGGTTAGTGGATATCTCTTATCCAATAGCGTAACTATCTCATTCGGCATCTGTTAGCATCCGCAGGATGCGCAGTAAGCCGCAGCACAGATGAGCCTAGCCAATGGCGTATAGGGCTCTAATCTGGTGGTCGTCCCCGACCACTATCTAATCATAGATTAGATAAGATAAGATAAGATAAAGTCTTATCTTCGAGATAGGCTATAAGGATAGTAATTAGTGTAGAATCCACTACCCTACTATACTTAGCATTACTATGCTTTAGATAGCGATAAGGACAAGGCTAACGCCAGTCCTATAGAAAGGTAGTAGTGATAAGGAAACACATACTACACTTTCAACACTTGGTGCCTACATACTATGGTCATGTCCACGGTGGGGCGAGTCGCTGACTTAAGAAGCCGAGCGAAATAGTATCTGAACAATTTACGTGGATTCCTTGGTCATGTGACCATCTTCACAGCGTGAGATTCAAGTTTACCTGTGACTCACTGAGAACGTTCTCAATCACATATGGATGACAGAGCTTTTACACAAACGTGTGTTTGTGGTCGAGCTTACGCCGACATAGGCGCCTTTACCCGCCACGAGAAGGGATGCCGCAAAGGCAAGAAGCGGCTTTCTGGTGCCCTTGCAAGGGTAAGGGAAATCTATCACGCGAAACGAGCGCGACGTAGGACTCCTAGCCCAACACCGGGCCCTTCTGCCGATGGCGAACTTGCACATACCACCTCTGCGACCCATGCCTCAGAATCGTTTGAAGACCTGGCTTCATCTGATTCATGCCAGGTGTGTAATCAGAGGTTATTTTTTTCCTGGCCTTTAGATGAATGAGTTTCCTCCTTTTAGATGGTCGTACCGCAGCAGCAACCAGCGGATAACCAGCCACCCAGCTTAGCACAGGAAAGGTCGCGACGCCCTAATCGCAGGCTACCATTACGTTTCCGGGATACGCTGCCAGAAAACCTCCAATCACTTCCTCCTCCAGAAATACTTTCAAACCCCAAAATTGCTTCCAAAGATGACACGAATGTCCCATCATCATCGTCCCAAGCCACTCCCACCGCGTCCTTGAAGCAGTTCCTTTACACTTCGGTCCGCAAGTCACTCAGGACGCAGATAAACAAGTTTGGGCTTTTCCGTGTATACAACACCGACTCTCCCCCTCGCCACGACCCGGAAGACCTGTATTCGGTCGAGAGCATGCACTCAGCACACATCGACTCAGAACCGTCTGGTTCCAGGGCCTCCAATACAGTTGAGAATCCATATCACCCCTACCCCGACGAGAGCTCGATGCGTCTCGGGGATTGGTATTGGAACCTAGGGGCCCAGAAATCCAAGGAGACTTTTAGACAATTGCTCGATATCATCGGAGACCCCGCCTTCCGGCCGTCGGTCGTGTTGGAGACCGCTTGGGATACCATCGACTTGCAGCTCGGACACAACCAATTCGACGGAGATGTCCCGGAATGGTTGGAGGAAGATGTCGGCTGGAAATGCTCTTCTATTACAATCTCGGTACCGTTTCATAGTCACTCGAAGAACCCGGGTCCAAAGAACTACGTTGTCGATGGTTTTTATCACCGTCCCCTACTTTCGATCATCAAGGAGAAGATTACAAACCCGGCCCACGCATCACACTTTCACTTAGAGCCATACGAATTACAATGGCGCCCACCTCACCGGGACCATGATATTCGGGTGTACGGTGAACTCTTCACATCTGCGGCATTTCTCGAGGCAAACCAAACACTTCAGGACACTCCACCAGAACCCGGCTGCGATCTGCCGCGTGTTGTCGCGGCTCTTATGTTCTGGTCAGACTCCACTCATTTGACTGCGTTTGGTGATGTTAAACTGTGGCCGCTGTATGTATACTTTGGCAATGATTCGAAGTACCGCAGGTGCCAACCGACGCGTGGCCTTTGTTCCCACGCGGCGTATTTCCAGGTGGTATGTCTGCTCCGTTTGCCTTTGAAACTGGTCTCATCTTCTTCTCTAGCTACCGGATGAATTCACAGAGTTTCTGGTGGAACATTTGGGTAATAAAGCAGCAAGTGATGTGCTCCGTACTCACTGCCAGCGCGAACTTTTCCACGAACAGTGGAAGATACTTCTTGACGAGGAGTTTTTGGAGGCGTATCGGCATGGAGTTGTGATTTTGTGTTGTGATGGGATTAGGCGGCGATTTTATCCTCGGATATTTACATATTCTGCTGATTATCCAGAAAAGTGTGTTCTATCCGTACCTGCTTGCATTATCTACTGATCTCATTCGGTTTGCTGAATCTATAGGGTGTTGATAGCATGTATACGGAATCTCGGATTATGCCCGTGTCCGAGGTGCACCGTTCCCATGGAACGCGTCCCTGAGATGGGTAGCCGAAAGGATATGTCCGAACGACAGATATTGGCTCGGGTTGACGGTGATGACCGACGGAACAAAGTCTTCAAGGCGCGGGATCTTGTATACAAGAAGAACTATGCTGTTACGTCTCCGCACATTCAAGCCCTTCTCAAAGATGAGTCCCTCATCCCCACTCAGGTAGGTATGGGTTCAAATGATCTCATTATGTTCATGCTAACAACCGCAGAATGCTTTTTCGGACAAACTGCGCGTTTTCGGCCTGAATGTATTTGCAATGCTGGTGGTCGATCTCCTGCATGAGTTTGAGCTAGGGGTCTGGAAAGCTCTTTTAACTCATCTTTTACGCATGCTCGACAGTTTGAAAGGAAACAAATTGTGTGAACTTGATCGAAGGAAAGTTGCTGCAACGTGGAGACTGATTTTACTGATCAATTGATGTCTGTGCTATATACAGGTATCGCCAAGTCCCTACATTCGGAAAAGATACGATTCGGCGGTTTTCGACGAATGTATCCGAGATGAAAAGGATAGCAGCTCACGATTTCGAAGATATTCTTCAGGTGTGTGGCAGTCCAATGTCATCTATGGCCTTCAAACTGATTCGAGTTGCATAGTGCGCCATCCCTGTATTTGAAGGTTTGCTTCCTGATCCTCACAATTCGGCCGTTGTTACAAATCTCTTCATTTTCCACTTTTCGAGGTCACGTGACCTGCTTAGTCAGCATCACGTGACTACTCATATACTTCACCTTTCGTCCTCACCTTTTACTTTCTCGAGTCACGTGACATAACACAGCCACAGGTCACCTGACTTATCCTGGTAGCACCCGTTGAACACTTACCATAATAGTTAGCACAGCTTATCCAGACCGGCCCTAAGCTGGTCTGTGCACACATGTAATTAGTATAAATACTTGAATGCAGCAACCGAACAAGCCAGTCTTGTTCTGGTTGGATTCCCTCCATCCTATACTCCTCCCCCCCAGTGTCTTTGTGATTGTTGAGGTGCCATAGTCCTTGTTGGATCTAGGTTGCCTTCAGCGCCTTGCAGCATTTGACTATGATGTCATTGATATTTGCCGCGCATCCCATCAGCACAGCTTCCGGATGCGAGGGAGTAAGCGACAAGACAGCGGAGTAAGCTGAGAGAGCCTCGTCATGTTTCTTGGAATTTGACGCCTCATCTCCGATCTCCCGAAGCCTCGACGTGCATCGGTGGGTAAAGTCTGATGGTAGGGATTGAATATACTATTCCATAACAAGATGCACACGCTCACCTTTCAGCCAATGGTCGACTACTTCATTATGCCACAGATCCTCGTTCGCAATGTGCTGTGCAGCATCAAATATACGACCGTCGGCGTACAATGTTTCGCACTCGTGCTTCTTGTCGTACACACTGAGGGCATTTTTGCATGTGGTGAATTGGTTACCGAGTTCTTCAGTTGTAATCTCGAGCTCGTTTATTCGCGCAATGGATACTGAAAACGGGTCAGAAAGCCGTCAGTCGTGGATGGTCCAAAACCCACCTGAGCTCTTATTGGGTGGATCAAGGTCTGTGCGTAGTGCCTTGATGGTCTGGGTCAATCGATTGACTGAGCCTTCAGATGCTACGAGCACGCTGCGGAGTTCCTTATCCGATTCGTTGAGATGGATGATTTTGCGAACTAATGAAGGGGACTGTCAACGACGTGTGGTGGAAAGCGGAGAGAACTCACCTGAGGATTCATTCTGTGCGAGAAGGGAATTAATCGTTTCGTTAAGGCTGGTCTTTTCCTCGTTGGATGTAGCAAGCTGATCACGTAGTTCTTGAACAGTTTTCTCGAGGTTCGTCATATCGTCCTCTGGTGGAGATGAATATCAGCAAAGTGGAGTAATTCAGATAATAAGCACACTTTGACGCGCGTCCTTAGCACGGAGAGCCATAACCACATCCAGTTTTTCAATCTCCAAGCGACGTATCTCTCGCTCCAAGCGCACCTAAGGACAAATTGATGGGGACGTGATCTTACATGAGTAGCGTTACTCACATCGTCCGACTGATAGGAAACGGGAAGAATATCATAAAGATTCTGCAGCGTGATTGACTTTTTTCCAGCGGTCGCAATGTCGTAGCTTGGTGAGATGGCCATCGAGTTGATGAAGTGGGAGTGGTGGATGACGTCCCCGATTTGTTTATGTGTTGTAGTGTCCCAGAGTGAGAGCGACGAATTAGCGGAGGCTACAATGACCGTGTCGTTGCATGCCAGTGCGATACAGTTTGGATCATTGTCGCTGTGAATGCGCCATTTTGCGAGCGTCTTCTTGGCGGACACATCGAGACAGTGAATATTACCGTCGAGTCCGGACAAGGCAAAGAGCCGGTTGGAGTCGCTGGCCCAGGCGAGGGATTTGGGGCAAGCGGCGGAGATTGAAAATTCTGCGAGGGTGTCGCTGCCCTCGTAGATGCGAACACAGTGATACCACGAGGCAGTAGCGATGTATCGTCCGTCGGGAGAGAACTTTACTGCAGTCACCCAGATGTCGTGTTTGAATGGGCCAAGAAGTCGCTTGCCATCAGAAAACGACCAGACACAGAACGTCTTGTCACGTGATCCTGTCGCGATTTTCGTCCCATCTGCTGAAACGTCCAACGCAGTCACCGCCTTACGGTCGTGTGCTTGGAACTTGACCACCTTTTTGTGGCTTGTCGAATTCCAGACGATCACTTGACCACCGAGCGTCCCAGACACAATCCACCTGCCATCTTGTGTGACTGCCAGATCCCAAATCCAACTCCAACTAGTATCCATTGGCTTCCCCACCTCCTTGCCATCCTCAACTCGCCATTGTCGAATCTTCCCTTCATATCCTGCGCTCACGACATGCTTCCCGTCAAAAAGAAAAGCGACCGAATATATCTCATCTTGAGCATCAATTTCGACCGGATTTGCGTCAGTTGCGACATTGGAGGTAGAGCTTTTCCCATTCGATTCCTGAGGATCCGTCTGTACCTCTCTTTCGTTCGTCGTCGATGTTTGCACCTGCTGACCGGCGTCCAAGGAAAGTGGGCTGTCCGCCCTACTCGGCTCTACTGCTCTCGTCAGCCTCGTTCATCAATGGCCTTGTCTATCTACTACTCACCATTCTTCTTCCAAAAACGCAACTTGGAAAGCATACTGGTCGAGGTTCAAACGTTCAAGTGCAAAGAGAATGTCTTGTCGTTCGCTCGCACGGTGCACGCTCATCCATTCCCACGCTGTTGCCCTGTTGGGCGCTCGCCTTCATGCGCACGTGCCATCGCTATTGTGCTCGTGGTTTTCTCGATTCTCGGCGATCTAAGCAAGATAACCCACCTCTCAATCAAGGATTTCCAGGTTGGTCCTTCTCATCTCTTTCCGACATTATCTCGTCCGATGTTCTCCTTGAAGCCACGCTTCGGTGTCATTATCTGATTGTTATCTCGCAGAAGTGAGTTAACAACATAATTCCCTGAATGGTGGACCAACTTCGACTGGCGTACTCAAGAGGCAACTCTTCCCTATCGCACACGTTCGTGAATCCTCCTTCCGATGGTGTGCTTCAAACGTATTAACCCTTGAACGTTTGAACACCAGCAGTGGATACGTCGCCCGCTCAGACTCAACACCCACTCACCACACACGCGCATTCTTACATACCACCTTCCCTGCAACGACATCGATCATTTTCAAGATGGGACCGCCTGTATGAGGCATGTTCAACATTCTAGAGGACACAGCGCAGAAGTGAGAAATGATCCATCAGTATTTCGACACCTTACTTACATTAACTTATAGATACTTATGGTCCATTTAAGTAGTTTTCAAGTAAATTGTGTACCAAGTAAAATCACACTTGTTTCAGTAGGTTCCACTTCTGGAATGCTGCTTACTCGACACTTCTCTGCTTATACTCAACTTATGCAAGCATGAAAAAGTGCATGTTATAATAATAAGTACAAGCAAGTAACGAGAATAAGTGCGGCGCCACAACACGCCGGCTGCCGTACGGTAAGTAAAATAAAGCAACAAAGCTCGATAAGGAAAGACGATTGCCGGGGTATACCAAAAAGGGGGCGCTGCGGAGCAATGTCAACGAGGTACTCGGATCTGCCAACAAGGCACAGCGGCACAGCGGGACTCGGACGAGTTCAACAAGGTGGAATGGAGGAAAAAACAACTCGGGCATACAAAAAAAGAGGGACAGTGTGGCCGACTTGAGGGGTATCGGGGTGCCAGTGGCCCGGCGTGGGTATTCTGCAAGCGACACGGGGTATTGGGACGACGAAGGAAAGGAGAGGGCGGCGCTGCGGAAGGGCCGGCGAGACTCGGACAACGAGGCAATCCTGTAATGTAGACACAACAATAATTAGTGGGTGCATAGTTGCATGATAAAACTTACAAATATCGTCGTAGACGTCAGTCTCACTGACCGCAGCAGATGCGGCTGACTCGTTCTTGATCCCAAAGGTCAGCAGCGGAGCGTTGCGCGCTTCATCGATGATGATCGCGATCTCCGCGACCGACCGCTTCTTGACCCGTTCGGTGAGTTTTCTTGTCGCCAGGCCCCAGTTTTGTTCAGAGAAAGCGAACGCCATAGTACTCTCCTTTCCGGAGTGTTCGTTCACCTTGAGGGGCGTCTTGGGAGTGGTGACCTTGCCCTCGAAGGCCTTGATCAACTTGAGCGTGATGTATCCTTGTGAGACCAAACGTAGCGCACGCTGGAGCTATGAGATATGATGTATATTGTCATTGCCGGTGCTTTTCATATTTAATAGGACTTACCGCTGCTCCGCACAGACCGAGCACGCCAAAGTACGTGTGCAAATGGGGAATGATGGGTATGGCAGGGTGCATATTTGCCGCCGCATTCACGTACTGGAGGTGGGCCATGTTGACGAGTTGCAGCATAAAGTGGGAGCGGAAGGCGTAGTTGGGGTTCTTGACCTCGAGGTCCTTATAAAGGAAAGCGAAGCTCTCGAGGAGCATGTCGGCCATGTCTCTGGCCTCACGGTCGCTATCGGCGCACTGCAAAAAAGTCATTATAATGGCGAGAGCAGTGGAACCGATGTTGTGGCGCCAGTCACACAGACGTTGAGATGCCTTTATTTGCTCATCTTCGTCAAAAGAATGAATGGTGGATGTGATATGGTATGGACGTACCACTGAGACGATAGGCCCATGCCAGTTGAAGTCCATTTCGGACGAGTCAAGATCCATGTTCGAGTCCACAATGAGGGGCAGCGCGTACGCAACTGCAGCGCGTGTGACGGACCAAACATCATCGTTCCCGCCTGCCCACAACAGCAAGGTCGGCATCAGTACTCTTTGCCATTTACCTTCAACCTGTAGCTCGTAGGGCAGCTTGGATTTTGAGTGGCGTCCCTGGCTGGAGCTTGATGCCGACGTCCCACTGGCAGTAGTAGTAGGTGGGTCTGAAACTGGGCCCGGGCTCAGGCTGTGTGCATCCGTCAATGGTCCTTGCTTCTGTTTGCGCCTAGGTGTTCTGACCACCGCGGGGCTTGATGCCTGAGATGTGGCGAACCATGGAGGTAAGGTGGCGAGCCGGCTATCACTGTCACGGTCTACCGGGGCATGCTTGACTTTTTTGGCAGGTCGGGTGGCGAGCACGTTGATGCAAGACTACCGTTGATTGGGTGAGCGTCTTATCAGCATGGGAATCAGTAACATACCTGATTTGTGTAGCGAGAGGCTGCTGTAAGGCGACGCCCAGCAGGCACAGTGGTATTTGTGCGGTCCCCTGCGGTCACGGTCAGCTGAGATCCGTTCTCTTCCCCCTCCTCCATCGGCTCATCTTCCTCTGTCTCCACATCTGAGACCTCCAAGGTTTCAACACTGGCATCACGATCCTTTCGTTTTTTGCCTGCCAGTCCGTCCTGTAGCTCGGGTGGGACCTGAGTCAGTTCCACAAGGGCAACCTGCAGGTGCAAAAAAAATGTGAGAGTTGGATTGGTAACAATACATTGTGCTCCGCTTACTTGTTTGTTTGCTCCAGCCATCATGTTGGATTCACGCTCTAGGCTATCATTGCCGTCTTCCCCGAAACCGCCGTGGTCAGCATCTTCATCACTCATGTGTGCATCACTGACACATTTCTCGTCGTGAACACTAGTTGGTGCCGAACTTTGCGTAGTATTGGATAGCAATGTCGATGGTGGAGCGAGGCTTGCTGTGCTGACAGAGGGTGCACGTTCCTGAGTCACGGAACCGATGGCAACACGTTCTTTGTGAACCCGTGTCGTCCACTGCTTGACCTTGGACAACACTTGCGCTTTGCTGGTTGGTCGGTCATCATCTCTAGATGACGACCGCAGCAAGTTGACAAAAAAAAGGGTGGACTCCGTGAGTAAAAACATAAGGTCAACAGTGAAATAATCGCTTACTTCTCCAAGTCGCCGGTCCAAATGTGTTCAAGTTCGCACCCGTCAACTTGTGGCTGTGAGGCCTCTGCCCCGTCATAAATCTTGGCTGCTGCAGACACCAGCTGCTTCCCTCGCAGGCGGCGAGTCTGTGCTGCGGCAAGCAGATCACGTAGACTAAGCCCGCCGTTTCCAGGCTTCTTTGGCGCCGGCCCAGTGCTGGCACTGCCAGTGGGTGCAGGACTCGGCGGAGCGTTTGAGTCTTTATTGGGGTGAGCATTGCATAGAATTAGTTACGGAAAGCTGAGTACTTACACAGGGTCTTGGGTATATCAGCAGCAGCCACGCTGGCCTTTGCGCTCACTGGCACAGTTTTTTTGGCCGGGCGAACACCTTTTTTCGTTGCTGCCCGCTTTGTCGACTGACTCGCTTCCATGTCTTCCTCAACGGAAGCAATTGTATCCAAAGTGAGTAAAGCCTTTTGGTGTTGCATAGCTTGGAATTCTATTCTCTCTGCATCGTCAGCTAACTTTTCGGTGTGTGACCGACGTTTAGGAACAGCATCCGGCAGGCCCGGGTGCTTGCTAGCATTCGACGTGCGCGTGCGCCGAGGAGAGGTGAGTGAAGATTGCATAAGGAGTGACTGAAATGAGGGACTGAGGTATAGAAATTCAGAAACAAGGGTGGTTGAAGTTGGGCGGAAAGGCAATGCAAATTTGCGGCCCGTCCCTGTCACCTTTTGTATGTCGAGGACCCTTTCTGCTTCAGTCCTAACCTTATATTTTTTGAACCTACTAGCGCACTTCGGCTCAGCTCGTGTACAGCAACACCGTCTGTCAAGACTCAAAACCCATGTCCACCCCCTTTGTGCGCTCCAGCCGCCGTCCCAATACACCAATTCGTGTTCAGTGCAAATTCCCCAACTGCAGACGATGGTTCGGCAACAAGTCCGGCCTTACCAAACACATCAACTGCTTCCACCCCCAGTTTTTGGCCAGAACCCCTTCCATTAATCCAATGGCCAGTGGTATTGCCCCCACGGAACAGGCTGACGACTTTGTGGATCCAACCGGTGACACGGACAAGTCGGACCATGAGCCTCCCATTGTGGAAGTAGACGGCGAGCATGTTGATCCACAATGGCACGGACCCGGTGCCAAAGTATACCGTAATTACCATACCAACTTGACAGGTATGTTACCCAAACTTCGACCACTCGGACACTCTCCGAAGCCTGAGCTCTTGCTAATTTCTTATACATAGGCCGTCCTTGTGATGCTGCTGGCAACTTCCTACCCTCTGACACCCCACCTTTACCATACTCTGGAAAAGCACCGGATGACTGGAGTCCGTTCAAAGACCGCACACAGTTTGAGCTGGCGGACCTCCTGTACGCGCAGATTCAAATGTCGGCCGGCAACGTGAACAAGCTCCTGGATATTTTTTCAGCATACCTGCAAAAACACGCCGACCAACCACCGTTTAGCACCTCAGCCGATTTGTACAACACCATCGACAGCGCACATGTCGGTGACATCGCCTGGGAGTGCTTTGGTGTGAAGTATTGTGGTGACCGGATGGAAAATCCAAGTCCCTGGATGGACGATGTGTATGATGTGTGGATGCGCGATCCCGAAACCGCTATCACACAAATCATTGGCGACGCTGACTTCAAAGACACAATGGACTTTGTGCCATACAGGGAGTACGACACGGCGACAAATTCACGTCGTTGGCAAGACTTCATGTCAGGCGACTGGGCCTGGGAGGAGGCAGTAAGTCCCGTCATACTACAAACACAAAGCTCGTTATCTAATAAATCTATAGAACACCATCGCTCGTGATCCTTTGACCCACGGTGCAGTTCTAATGCCTGTTATTCTCGGGTCAGACAAGACCACCGTATCTGTGGCAACTGGGCAACACGATTATTACCCGCTCTATCTTTCTCTCGGCAACCTCCGTAACACTGCGCGTCGCTCACATAAGAACGGCGTCAAACTGATTGCTTTCTTGGCAATGCCAAAAAGTAATTCTTCTGTTGTTTTATCCATGCCAAAAGTTGTTGCTCACACAGATTTTATGGTAGCCACAAAGGAGCATGCGGCAACATCCGCCTTCCGTAAATTCCGGCGCCAATTGTTCCACCGTTCACTCTCTCAAGTTCTTGATCGCCTAAAACCCTATATGAGCGCATGGAAAGTCAAACGATTTGCTGATGGGTATTATCGGCGTGTCGTTTTAAGCCTCGGACCATACATAGCTGACTACGAAGAGCAAGTACTATTAGCATGCATCGTCCGCAACTGGTGTGCAAAGTAAGTCAGTCCGAGGGACTTTATCTATCATTTCACTGACTCAGACATTGCACGTATCTCTAGATGTATGGCAAGGAACAAAGAGCTCGACACGGACGCGCTCTATCGTTCCAAAGAACATACGAATTTACTCGTGGAAGATATTGAGTTGGGCGTATTATGGGATGAGTACGGAATTGTCGGAGATCTTGTGGTAAGTCATGCGTTGATGGTTGAACGCATGTTTTAATTGTGCACCTGTGACATAGCCGTTCACAAACGATTTCCCCCGCGCGGACATTCATCTATTGCTGTCCTTCGATATTTTACATCAATTGATCAAAGGCGCTTTCAAGGATCATTTAGTAGACTGGATTGAGAAGTTTATCAATCAGCATTACAGCAAAGCCATGGCCCAATCAATACTGGATGACATTGATCGTCGGTGAGAGTAGTCCTCATTTCTATCACTATCCAGTTGCCTCACGAATACAATGTACTTAGTATTGCAGCAGTCGCGTCGTTCTCCGGTCAACGGCGCTTCCCGCAGGGTCGCAATTTCAAACAATGGACCGGGAACGACTCGAAGGCTTTGATGAAGGTAAGTTTCGACCTGCTTCGACATTGCTCTCTGCTATCGCTGAAACCACCCCTCGAAACTATAGGTCTACTTGCCTGCGATTGATGGCCATGTCCCCCCGGAGATGGTGTGCACGGTGCGCGCCTTTCTGGAGTTCTGCTATTTGGTGCGGCAGAATGTCATCGATGAACGGGCACTCGAGCAGATCCAAGATGCACTGGATCGATTCTACAAGCTCCGTGAAGTCTTTAAGGACCTGAATGTTGTTACAACATTTTCCCTACCACGGCAACACTCTATGAAACATTACGTTGACATGATTCGCCTGTTCGGTGCCCCCAACGGTCTCTGTTCCTCGATAACGGAATCAAAACATATCAAGGCTGTCAAAGAGCCCTACCGACGGTCGAACCGAAACCAGCCGCTCGGTCAAATGTTACTCGCCAACCAACGGATGGACAAACTCGCCGCAGCACGCAGTGACTTCGCAGCACGTGGCATGCTCAACTCCCACATTCTGATTGATGTCCTTCGGTCGACAAATAACGAAAGTAAGTCACGGTGATCTCTGATGATAAGTATCCCAGTGATAACATGACAGATACTCAGATAATGGTCACGGTGAAGTGCAACCTAATTCCGACCCGGGCCCGGGCCTCCTGGTGGCACCCGGCGCACATAGTATATCTGAGGAGGCCCGGGCATCCTATGAAGACGACACAGCTGGCGGGATACCCACTGATATGGACCCGACTGCCGTTGAGGCACATGTGCGCCTTGCACGTAATGTTCGTAAGTGTACGCTCTTTCTAATGCGTCAATATTACCTCAACTTGATCACACTCTAGAGCGCAAACGAGCACGCAACTTGCTCCAGCTGGGCGAGGAGCTTCACATTCCCGACCTTGCTTCTGTCCTATCAAGGTTTCTATTTGAACAACAACAACAACGTGCTGGTGACGCTTCACTTGAAACTCCCGACTCGGAGGACAACTACCCCCAGTACACTGGCCAGATCAAGGTGTTCAGCTCGGCCAGTGCATTGTTCTATGCACCCAGCGACGTCAGTGGCATCCACGGCATGCATCGCGAGATCATTCGGTCCACTCCAAATTGGAGAAATGAAGGACCACGGCACGACTGTGTTTTCGTGAATGCAAACCCGGAAACGGAACCGATGAACGGGCTGGAGGTCGCACGAGTCCTTGCCTGGTTTTCATTCCACTTCCAGGGTACCTACTATCCATGCGCTATTGTGAACTGGTTTGACCGTGATGGTGACCAGCCAGACAAAGATACAGGGATGTGGTTGGTGCGCCCACAGGTCAATCAACAGCAGCAGCGCACTTGCAGTATCATCCACATTGATACAATCTACCGTGCCGCCCACCTCATCCCGGTCTATGGTAAACACTTTGTTCCAACCCAACTTCACCCGCATCAATCCTATGATAGTTTCCGACTCTTCTATGTCAATAAATTTGCCGATCATCACGCCTTCGAGATCGCAGGTTAAATGTCTCGTAAGTTTCCGCTTTCTCTTCATCCACAAGTTTTGACTGTGGTGGTTCCTCAGGCCACCCACTTTGTCCTGCTTTTCATTGTATACAATGTCGTCGTCGACAAGACGACGCGATGATGCTTGAACGCGTGGTGGGGGTGACACGAGGACTTGGATGAGGGAGATGTGAGATGGCAGCGCAACGAAGACGAGGAAGATGGTCGGTGACGACGAAAATTCGTTTGCCACCACGCTACAGTTCGGACGTGAGGACGAGGGAGCCTCGGAGATGGGAGACGGCAGCAGCGCAACGAGGATCATGAAGACGGACAGTGACGACGAAGGTTCATTCCCACTTTTCTCGCTCACTCGCTCACTCGCTCAAGGCTCACATTGCGAGGACGCAACGACAGTGCCATGCCATGCCCACCCTGCGACGCAACGACACAACGACGCCGCGCTGACGCGCTCCCCTGCTATGTATGGTGTACTCGTGTGCTAGCTCTACTTGACTACCATATTATGCTATAATGTTGCTTGACTTGACCATTACTTGAATGGTAATGCGTCTCAGGAACACCGCTTACACTTGAACGTAACTGAAATGTTACTTGTTGCTCGGCAAACGGTAAAGGGTCCGATAAGTAGACATAAGTAGACAATAAGTCGTAAGTATAAAATAAGTAAGGTGACAAAATGCTGATGTCGCTGACCACAGAATCTGGTGTGGATGCATCACGTAGATTGGTATCCCTTATTACGTATCAAGCGGGAGGAATCGAATTCGGGTGTGTTGGGAGCAGCAGTCACGATCGCAGTACAAAGGCAGTGACATGATCTTTTGTGGTGGTGGCTCCCGGGTAACTTGTGAGTCAACTGTACTTTGCTGCGATTGCCAAGCCACTGACTGATTCGCTACGACCATACCGCCCCATTCTTCAAACCGACTGTTCCCTGATCTTTATGGCATCAAGGAATCCCCTATTTGACCAAAAATCTTCGACCTCAAATTTAGTCGGTTAGAGGACAACCGAGATGATAGTGACAGTATTTACGATGGACGTCACCCAGTTGACAAAATTATACTGGGCACGACCAGGGCTACAATGTCGTGATCAATGCATTGCCTGTTACAAGCAGTGGATGATTTTACTACCCTTGGAGATGAAACAGCCTTTCAATGTCACATGCGAAAAGATAGGACGGCACTCGAATATGTGAGAGAAATCGATCGAGGTGATGGCGAGACGACGCTAGCAGGGACATGCCCACGCGAGGACCAGATGGACGTCGAATGGTAGATCGTTGGGTATGTGAAGTCGGACCGAAATGAGTTGAGGACTGTACGTTGGCATGGAAGAAGCGGCCGTACCAACTCGAGAAAGTCTTTGTCGAGGTCAAGAGCACAAGCAGGCGGACAGCGTTCAAGTTAGGGTCACGGCTTTAATGTATGACAGGAACTCCCTGGAGTCTGGACCAAACTAGGTGCGGATAGTTTAGAACACGGAGAAGAGCCAATTAAGTGCAGTATAGGAATAGGTGTGCAAGAAATTCGCAGAGTAGTATGTATTGAGGAGACATCGTGGCCCTCCGGCGACTTGAATTGCCCTCACTGGGCTCAGGACGGTGGCAACTTCCGACCTAGAATGAAGTAATCGATCGATCTTTGGTCTCTCAAGATCTCACCCTCCAGTGACTCCCTCTCGATCTTGGGATCGTGGAATAGAAAAAAGCTTGCAACTGAATGGACACCAACACCAAACGCAGAGCCGCCACTCCTCCTCTCCCTCCCGAACTCTTACTCCACATCTTTCATCACGCCACCCACGTCCCAGGGACACTCGTCCCCGATATCTACGACAATGCTAGCATTTTAGGTCCCATTTTCATCAAGAAGTTCCACCCCGCCCTCCGGAAGGCTCTCTCTACCAAACGTACCCTCGTCCTCGTCTGTAGACAATGGTGGCACATTGCCGCTCCGATCCTCTACGAGTCTGTTTACATTCGCAGTGCACGCTGCCTGTCGTCCCTCTGTAGCACGCTGGAGCGTTCTGCCGAGGGCAAGGGCACGGTCAGTGGTACGCAACCGCTCGGTGAATGCACGCAACGACTGGACATAGTCATAGCTGACCGCGCCGAGGAGGCAGCTGCCGAATGTGATCTCCTGGAAGAACTCATTGCATGCATGCCCCACCTCGCCATCTTCTCCATTGCCTCCACCGATCAATACGCCGCCGAGGATCTGCCGTGTAGTGTTCTAAACGGACTCTTGTTTTCTGCAGATTCCTTGCGCGTGTTCGACTGGTCCTCACCCAACCTAGAGCTGCCCGTCTCTCAGATCAGGTGGCTCCTTGACGACTCTACCCAGCTCCGCGTTCTAAACTGTCCTCAAGTGCTTTGGTCCAGGGAGACCGACCAGGTCGTTATTCCACCTACCGTGACCACGCTCTGCTTGCGTACCTTGATACGGGTTCGGTCAACTCCCACTCCCAACTACAACATATACCGCGACCGTAAAGCCGTCCCCCCACCCACTCCTTTGCCAGCGCTCCAAGAACTCGTTCTTGACTTCTCCGGAGAGGACTGTAGTTGGGGCTACCTCTTCAAAACGTATGGCCCCCAGCTGGTCTCGGTCCACTTGTACAAGCCCAGCGAATTTGAGGATGAACTCTGCCCTTCCTTGGATATGCTCGCACAGAGATGTCCCAACTTGCGTCGTCTTACCATCTCCTTCGATTCCGTGAGCTTCCTGGCCGAGCACCTGTCCGACTCCGACTCCAGCTCAGAGTCTGATGTGGAGTCCAGTCCTGTCTCTGCGCCCATGAACAATACTTATCTGGGATTGAGAATCCACCATTCCTCCCGGGAGGATTTAGAGGCACTTTTCAAGTTCTTGGAATATCTGAGGCCCAGGATGCCCTCGTTGAAGGTAGTACAAATCTTCAACGAGCGTAACATCCAGTGTTTGCTCAAGAAGCACATGAAGTTCGCCGTCTACGCGTTGCGCCAGTTTATGGAGGCCGACGCGACGGTCCGGTTGGAAGACAAGGACGGGGTGTTGTTGACAGGTTAGAGGGCCTCCAAATCTTGAACTAACCGCGCCTGTTACTGACCCCGCTGTGCGCGTGAAGACAGATTGAAGGCACTTGGACATGGGTGACAGTCATCAGGGCGTTGGTCAACGAGCTGTGATCCTGAAGGGTGAATTTGTTCCGCAGGCAGAGATGGTGAGAGGTCCTAATTGTTACAAAGTCGAGGCGCTACGCGTGTACAATGGTCTATGGGTGATGCTTGTAAGAGATTTTTGGGGTTTTCAGGTTTGCATCATGTCTGTGACGTTGAGCTTTGAGGGAGGTGCAAGGGCCGTGATCCGGGCAGCAAGCAGGCCGCCAGGCGAGATACTCTAGGGTGCGAGAAAGCGAAGGTGAGGTAGAGTACGGAAACGGAAATAAATACTATCACGTCAAGATCCTAGGATGGAACACTGGCTGCCAAGTACTATCATTACCGTCTCTTCGCCGCAGAACTGGCCTTCAGCAAGTCATCAAAGAAGAGTAATATAGCATATACTGAACGCTAAGAGCGACTACTGAAGGATCCGAGCGACGAGAACAAAGGAAAGAGACGGCGTCACTTCGCTTCAATCTCACGCGCAGACTAAATCAATCCTGCGCCTGCCTCGTGGATCGGCTAAGCGCAGGCCGGAACCAGAGCAGTCATCGGCGTCGTCCATCGGGAGAAAAGTTGAGTCAGATTGACCGTGATCACATACATAAGTAATAGTCGTGTCGAATGGGCCGAGTCGCTCGTCGCCGGGAAACGACCAGACACTTACTCGGAGCATCTTGTTGTTCCCGGATCCCTGCTACTATTGCTATTTTCGTCCTGGCATCGGCCGAGGGGTCCAATGGATTTATCGCCCAGCCGTGTGCTTTGAACTCGATCACCTTTTCGTATTCTAGAGTTCATTCCATCACGATCAATCGATGAAAGAGGCTTGTATTTAGACATCTTGCCTTGTCGTTGGCCGACTTTAGCTTTCAGCAGTAAAAGTGGCGACGAGATGAGTGGTAAAGCAACAGAAAAAGAAAAGAAAAGAAAGCGCATAGTATCGGCACCATACAGTCAGGACAAAAATATTGCTTGAAAGTCGTTCCGAAGGATACTAAGTAAAAGTCCAGAGGGGGATATAAAGGAGCCCATCATACACAAAGACCAAAGCCAATAACAATCCACGATTACTGCACGTCGACTACACGCACGCTGTCCATTAACTGCTCCAACGGTGTCTCTTCCCGGATGTGAACCTTGATGAAACTGTCCGTCGCGACACGTTTGTACAACAGGCGCTCCCGCGAAGCAAGTAACAACGCACCAAACGGCGGCTTCAGTCGAACCACCAGTCGTAAGGCGCGCATGGTTAGATCAAACTGAGGAACTCCGTCGTAGAAATCCGTGTCCAGAAGGGAACTGATCCAAGGGTGAACGAGGACTAAGCCGTGCATTCCGACCAAGTCGTCAGTGGTTTCGATGCGTACGTCGCCAAGGATGGGCGTGGTGGCATGATAAACATGAACCATCGAGTCCGATCCAGGTTTCGCTGTGATAGCAGTGAGGGATGTCAGGGAGAAAACAAATCCAGGAAGGTGGAGTCGACCAGTGAGGATTGAAAGAGAAGGAAGGCTATGCAGTCGTTCGTACAACTGAATGGCGGCGAGCGAGGGGTCGGGTAACGACGACTGCAAGGCCATGATCATCTTGTCCATCTCGGCGGTCTCGATCACTTGCGGAACGTGAGGGGGTTCGATCTGGTTATAGACAGTGAGATCGGCAGGGAGGTAGCTGTTGGCACTGCTACTCGAGTTTACAGCCCGAGTCCAGGAGAGAAGTGTGACGTCACCCGATTGGGTCAAGATGTGCTCCAGAAGACGACGGACTGCTCGCATGCCCTCGCCATATATGACCGGGAGTGCGACATCGAAGATACCGAACAGACAGTACGCTATATCTTCCTTCCGCGTTGTCTGCCGCTTTGAGGCAAGGTAGAGCTTCTCGCGCACCCTCGTCAGCCCCGGCTGAAGCGTGGCGAGGGCCTCAGTAGCAAACTTGGTTGCTTGTTCCATCTCTGCGAGGATGATAGGTGATTCCTTGTGATTGAACATCTCCAGACCGAGGTACGGCTTCCAATCTTCTGTGTAGAATTGGATGATCCTTGAAGCGATGTACTCCTGATATGTCCACCCGCGCGTGTTCCAGATGCTCTTCCACAGAGACCCGGGTTCCTGCGAGTCCGAGAAAACTCCGAGAAGATGGACGATGGTTAGTGCCTCACGACAATACCACTGGAACATGGCAACGACCGATTCTTGCTGAACTCCCTTGTCGCTCTGGTTAACACAGCACGTGTCTGTTAGGGACCTACCCAACAACAATGCTCAAAGGAGACTCGCGACAACGATGAAGCAAGTAGATGAGAATATCAAGACTAAGGGACATACAATGTACCTAGTCGACTATATATACTACAATAGGAATGCATACGTAATAGTCCTTCGAGAGTGATCTACAGGGTTCTACGGCCTTCTATGGCACGTGATCTGTGATCCGGAATGTTCTACAGTATTCTATACTATAGGGTATGACGTCATCGAGGTCAAGGGTTACGGCCTTGCTTACTAAACTAATCATTAAGTATGACGTAGCGTTGTAAAGGGGTTTTACCGCAGTTATGACGTATGTATGACGAGAGGAGTCTAGAAGGGTCTGGACTTGAAGGTCGTGTAGGATTGACGTTTTGATCAGATCCTGACAGTGTCGCTCCATGCCCACCGGAAGCGCCGAGACTGCACGAGCTTGCAGAAGTTGATGAGTTTGTCGATCGTGGGGGATGTGGGTTCTAGTCCATAGATAACGGTATTCTCGACCATTTGGAATGATGGCTCGGGTGGTTGCCACCGATGCGAAAACATCACATATTCATAAAACTTCTTCACCTCCCTCTGAATGCGTGCAAGGTCGAGCCGATCGGGGGTCGTCATGAAGGACCGCAATTCATTGAATATGGAGACTTGTTCGAAAGCCTCAGCTTGCATTGCCTTATCGTAGAGACGACCAGTGGTGGTGTCAATCAGTGCTCGGGGTATATCATGTATGGTCTGCTCGACGACCTGGCGAATGATTGGAGTGGTGTCGAGATAACGATTCCGCATGGCTGTCAACAATATCAGCTTACGTTGTATGCGCAACATGAACGAGAACGACTCACCCCTAACTTGTGGGTCGAGTGAATTCTCCATCCTCGACAGCATCATCTCGAATGCGTCGAATGCTTCATTGTAACGCCCTAGGCTGTGTGATACTGCATGTTTCCTTTTGTACCCTTTGTAGTTTGATGGATCGCGTTCAATGATCTGATGATACAGTCAGCGCCGTCAACTGAGTGTGCCATGGAGATCAATTTATACCTGGGTGGTATCTACGAGTTCATCCTCCAACAAGCCTACTCGCGCCTTGCAGCATTTGACTATGATATCATTGATATTTGTCGTCCATCCCGTCAGCACACCTTCCGGGTGCGAGGGAGTAAGCGACAAGAGAGCGGAGTAAGCCGAAAGAGCCTCGTCATGTTTCTTGGAACTGGAAGCCTCATCTCCGATCTCGGGAAGCCTCGACGTGCATCGGTGGGTAAAGTCTGATGGTAGGGATTAAATATACTATTC
>JBBPNG010000412.1:0-23555 GCA_038091095.1 Leccinum incarnatum
GTTTAAATTGTGCGCTGTGCACTCTTCCGAGGATCTTGGCAGTCCCCACGCCCCTGGCTATACCAGCAAATCGTTTGTCTACAAGGCGCATGATCCTTTGCGTCGCGTGATGAGCCCTACAGCTAGCGGTCAGGTATATAATCATGGACATACCCACAAGCTTCAGCACATTCCGGACTCACTAAAAACGAAATAGCGGGTCAGGACAAGCAAACGATAAAGTACGGCTTCGATCGACTCACTGATCGTGCTTTGTGCACCACTGTCCACGAAAGCCTTCACGGGATGTGAGTTCACCTCGACCGGGACACTAGAACGGAACGAGATGCCCTTCACGTTAGCGATCCTCCTCCGACGCTCCGCCAACGCCGGCCCCCCTCTTGTGCATCGACTCACTAGAGCATGGTCACCCTCCCAAACGCCTCCGGGCTATACTCGAGCGCGTGCTCCATGTTCTCCATGATAGCCTCTTGCCTGATGGCTTCTTCTATCCTTGTTTGCGCCTCAATGTCGAACGGGTCGGCGTTGAGCGCTTCGATCGCGCGCATCCGCTCGAACTCTGCTTGACGGGCTCGTTCTTGCTGTTGCTTGAAAAGCGTGGCGAAGCGTTCGGGCGATTGGAGAGCCTCGACTAGTTCAGGATATGTCTGTGATATGGTAGAGTCAGCACGCCGGGACGGGATTGGGAGAGTGGCAACGGGTGGGAGTACGGACTTGTTGGAATTGACGCAACACCTCTGGGTTGCCGAGTATTTGTAACCGTGCCATCTCCGCGTCCTGCGACGCCTCCCTAGTAGTACTACGTGAACGGACCACCGAGTCGCAGTGCCGCAGGAGAGGGAGAAAGATGAATAGAAGTGAGCCACGCGCATGCACGCCAATAGGTTCAAGGAAACCTACCTCGCTCCAGAAAGTGCCGCAGCCCTACGCCTGAGCAGCAACATTGAATTGTCAGATACCCCGAGGTCCTTCATCGTCACCATTGGCTGGCTGAGCTCGCGCCCATCGAGCGTGATGAACTGTTCGGATACGGGAATGCCGGACTAGTGTATATGTACGTCACACATGCCAGTGAGCGCAAGAGGAGGGATACAAACAGAGCGCTTACCTCGGCCTCGAGCAGTGCCTGCACGTCCTGAAGCTTCATATCCGGGTCTATGTCGATGGGGAAAGTGTCCGTGTTAGTGACAAAGGTGATCTGCATCTTGTAAGAGCTGGCAGCTTCGGATGTGAATGTGAGAACGGTTGTTGTTGACGTGGTATCTAATAATCAGATGAAGGGGTCACTGACGGCAGTCCCGAGCACGCGAAGAAGACGATCAGGAAGTACTTGATCAGGAAGGTGCTGTAACTTGATTGCTTGCGACAGCGCAAAGGGGATTATATACCTCGACGGTGGTCATAGACGCGCAAGCGTCCAACAGGAAAGAACCAGAATGCAGTCGAACTTGCAGTAGACGACGCGCTCCGTAAGCAAGCGCAGTCTGACATTACTAAATCATACAATACACAAAACGTCCGTCTGATATCGAATACAACCATTCACTGCCGAACTCCTCGCCCACCCAATTTACTTCTCGCGATCGCAGAGCTGTGATGAGAACAAAAGTCAACGTCGAGTGGCACGAAAGCAAAGCAGGCGACTCACAGCCTCGAGCCTGTCCCACGGATGTTGGACATGATCGCGCTCTCCAAGGCAGAGGCGGACAAGCTCGCGTCTATCGTTTGCATCTGAGTTAGCGACATCGCCTGCCACAGCCAGAGCGTTCATGCACTCACCACTCAGATCGCTGAAGCTGCTTGCCGAACTTCCCTGAGTGCTCTCCCCTTCGCTCACGCCTGCAGCCCCGAGCGCCCCAAATCCTTGGCGGGTGTGCGCATGGCTCCTTGCATTCCGCACAGACACTGCAGGAGGAGAACTAGACTTGGTCGGCGAGATGTGTCGCTGCATTGGGGAACCAGCAAGTGAGGCAGGTTGAGAGTTTGGATAGAGGTGGGCTGTTGCTGGTGCATGTTGACTACTAGGAACGTGGGGTTGATCGTATGGTGAGGAAGGGTGTCGTTGTCCTGGGGGTGGCGAAGGAGAAGATACGGAAGGCGATGGGATAGACGGAATGGAACCTTGAGGGGAGGATGCACTAGAGACGCTCGCACTGTGATCCCTGTTCCGCGCAGCACTGGTGAAATCTACGAGCCGTGCGTCCAGTCCTGTATGATCATCTTGGTTGAACCTGAGTTTGCTCGGTGAACTCGGTGTGTTTCCAATTCCGCCGTGAGCAGACACCGGGATAGCAGAAGCAGGGAAGGGCGGACGGCCACGTATGACCTCGTCTCGTCTAGGATCTTCGCGTCCCTTGCCCTTGTCAGGGGACAAGGGCGATCTGACAAGCCCCACTCTCTCGCTTGTCATCATCCTTTGCAGATTCGCAAGTTTCCTGTCCAGCTGCTCCTGTTCCTCCGCCTGCCTCTCCACTTCTTCCTCCTTTCTCTGTGCTAGTTCCTCCTCGTCGCTCGATTCGCTCTCGGCATCGTCAGAGGACGGCGACACCGCGCGGGGCGGAGCAGAGAGCGGGACCGCAGAGAGCTTGGTGCCCTGCAGCGTAGCAGTGGACGAAGACGTCTTGCCATGGGTCGCCGTCATCGTTGTGTATGCATTCCCTACGCGAGGTTTGGACGGCGACTTGTGCGTGAGTGAGTTCAAGCGTGCCCTCACACCCAGCGGCGTGCCCATCCTTGAGCTGGCAGAGAGCCGACGCGTTGCAAGTGCAGAGACGCCGGTGGGGGGGATCCTGATGGACAGCGGGCGGGTAGGGGAAGTGGCGGGCGGTGCGTCCGGGCGTGGCGAAGGAATGGCGGGGGTCGATGGGGTAGCGAGGGAGGGGGATATGGCGGACGCAGAGGTTCCTCGAATGACCTGCAAACCACGGAGGTCCTCCTCGTACCGAGCCTGTGCGCGGTAGAGAAGATATGGCAGAGGCACTTGTAGATGGGTTGCGAGGCCTTTCCCTGTTTAGTAGGAGCATATCAGACGAAGGAGACGCTCAGAAATATAGGGACGTACAGTCTGTACCGCTGTTATCGCTGGTGCGACTGAGGGCGATGACTTCCCAAAGGATGTTGGCCTTTTCGGCGTTCCATTCTATCTGAGTCGCGTTAACAGTTCAATGGTTTCTCTATGTTTTAAGCCAAAAATAAACGTACGTGGGGTGGGTTTGGATGCGGTTCGTCGGGTCTGTTGTATGGTAGCTGCACTACGACCCGCACCCCGATGGGAGTTGTAGTAGGCATTTTTTAAAGTGAGAGTTGCCAGATTCGGTAGTTCTTCCATCACCATCCATCATGATGTTCAAGTCCAATCGACCTCCACCCTTGCTCGACGTCGAGGACGATGACCAACGCCAGAATCGAATCGGTTCGTCGATATCTACTCGCTTTATCTTCTACCACCAACATCTCTGCCAGGAGATATTCTCGAACGACTCAACTCATCGTCCTCGAATCCCTCCAAATCCCCCCAAATCTTCCCCAACATGATCTCACTCCCGATCGAACCTCCCGCTGCACGTACGACCCCGCCCCACCACTTCCGTCCATCCCGATGACCCACCGCACCCTCACCCCACAGTGCTGGCCCGCGTCCGCGACTTCCTTCCCGCCATCTCCGCCTCCAACGAAGCCCTCTCCCGCCAGAGACGCGAGGATATCGACATCGAGCACATCGCACACGACGAACATCAGTACATCGAAATGGTAGGTATTCCACTTTTCCTTCGCCCTCTCCCTTCCGCTTCTCCCCGTACTCCCCCGCAATTGCCTCCGAGCTGGTCGTGTGCTCACCCCTACAACCCTCTTCAGAACCTCGGGCTAGGCGTCTACGAAACAAAACGTCGCCCTCGCCCCAACGTCAATACGGACATGCTGTCCTCGGAGGAGGACTCCGCATCGGATAGGGCGACGGACAACGACTCCTCGTCCGGGTCAGATTTGGAATCAGATTACGACTCCGATGGAGAGTCGGACGAGTATTCCTCTTCGGATGGCGATCGTGACGACGATGACACGGATTCAGAGTCGGGCTCGGCAGCCTCGATCGGAATCAAGCACGTCTCATCCCGTCCTATCAAACCTCTCCCGAGACGTGCTCTTTCGCAGCAGACGCAACAACTTCAGGTTTGAGCTGTACGTCTCCCTGCCGTGTCCCGCATGGGCATAGACGTACGCAGGAGTCGTTGATCGCACATGTTCCTGTTGACCCGCCCCCTAGCGCCATAAGCACAAAAAGCGATCGCAGGTCAGACTTGTGGAATTCCCCAGGGAACTCCATGACTGAAGGCCCACATCGTAGCCAAACCAGGTTGGAATTGAGAGGTGGTGATATTACAACAACACAAACTCTATCACCTAAATACTATGCTGCCTCATTAAATATACAGATCGGCCTATATATACGATATATGTCGTACACTAAAATACCGGTCATGATGCGAAAAAAAAAAAGAGTAAAAAGAAAAAGCGGAGAATCCGAAAAATCGCAACGAGCAAACAACGATCACCGCATCATGCCGCCCATCCCGTTCCCATCAGAAAATGTCGGCATGAACGACGACCAGAATTCGTTGTCAAGCATGATGTCCGAGGCCATAAAGTACCCCGGATCGCTCATCGGGAAATTGGGGAAACTGTGTTGAGGGTCCATCGGGCCCGGGACGAAGCTCGCCGCTGTGTTGACCCCCGCAGCCGGGCTCCCAGCCGCACACGTGCTTGTGCCCACACCACCGCTCGACGACGCACTTGCGCTTCCGCTCCTGCTCGCGCCCGACGAAGACCCAAAATCTGCACGGTTGTGCGAAGTAAAGTGCTGCACGAGCGGCGTCGAAAACTCTCTCGGCTCCATTTCCGATCTCTCCAACTTCTTCTTGAACGAGAGAACGCCTGCCTCGATCAGCCGCGCACA
The DNA here is from genome assembly GCA_038091095.1 of Leccinum incarnatum. Classification (NCBI taxonomy): domain Eukaryota; kingdom Fungi; phylum Basidiomycota; class Agaricomycetes; order Boletales; family Boletaceae; genus Leccinum; species Leccinum incarnatum. Next base: position 4,955 of record JBBPNG010000412.1, read on the forward strand.
TTTCGCCGCGAAGTGGTCGGGCGAACAGGCGATCAGCAGCAGCCTCTCGATTGTCCTTGCCAATATCGAATCCGAGGATCCGGGCATATGTTGGCCTGCGTTCTCAAGCACGCTCCATTTCGACAGGAGGACGAAGATGGTGGCAAACGTGATCATGCTGAATATAGTGTCGGGAGCAGTGCTCATCAAGGCGAGCTCGGGCCGCGAGATGGTCGTGATCAATATTGCTTCGCTGAGTACCAGAGCGTGGTGTCCCCAGCTCTGCGCCAGGTTGACGCCATTGTGTTCGGCAACGAGAAACCAGGGTTGTTTGCTGTTAGGGTTAGTGAGTGCGAGCTTGATCTCCATGATCGCATGCACGACGACGAGGAGTCGACACGATTGATAGTAGAGCTGGAGCATTTGAAAATAGAAGACTTCGTGTTCTGCGAGGACTGGACGTTAGGGTCAGGACTATTCAATTACGTAAAAGTCGGGGGACCAGGAGGACATGTCGGGGGACAATGGATTGAAAGCATACCTGGGAGTGGGGATATGAGACGTTCGAGAACGTCCATGTGAGCAAGGAAATCCAACACTTCTTTGTAGAAGATACCAAGCTCGTCAAAGGACCGCAGCCGTATCACAAGCCCCTGTTGCGTAGTCGCATATAGTTGGCAGAGAAGAGACAATCTCAAGTCCCGAGCTGAGCCAGTGGTAGCACATGAGGTCGCCTCGAGGACCTCGTACATCAGACTTTTGCAATCTGATATGGATTCCCGGCCCGTGCCGGCACAGAGCCTACAAAACTTCGTAAATCGACCACAATGCAAAAAGGGGTAACCCCCGACTTACATGGACTCAAGAGTGTTAAGGGAAAACCACTGAAATTGGATGCAACCCGGTTAATGTACGTTCAGAGACTGATCTGGGTGGACGCACAAGCCGTGCTTTATCGAGTGCCTCGAGCAGGTCCGCGCTCGGTGGCTCGTTCGGCTTTTTTTGGTCACGAAGCGTCTGAACGTATACCATGGCCTCGCTTAGACGAAGATTCATGGCCATGCTAACAGCGGACGCAGCTATTAGTCTCCCGTCACGAGACTCTTTTGATGCTGTATCCCCAACGGGTTCCCAAAAGGAGAGGATAAGGGTAGCGTGAATTGCATCTGTGGAAGGAAGTGGGTTGAAAGATTGCTTAAAGATGACATCGTCTGCCAAACGATATAGTTGCGGAACGACGATGGAACGTATCGAAGGTTCTAGATGTCTAGAGGCTATACAGCATTGGGCGAGGCGAAGCAAGGGACCATCATTGCGGTTGCCTGGTTGCAGGTTTAACCACGGACTGTAACGTTCCTCGAATCTAAACGAGTTGAGGAAAATCACACGGAATACAGTGAACGATTAAAACGTACATCTCAACGAGATATTTGACCTGCTCCCGACCCAATACATGGAGAAGTGTCTGATCGACCTTGGCTCGAGGGGATTCTGAGGTGTTTGGTCCACGGCGTGTTAACGCTTGTATGGCGAGCATAGGGACCATAGTACTCTCGAAACCGCCAGGACGCTTCAAGAAACCCCACGGTGAGTGTTTCTCAGGTAGGAGACGTTCAGGGTGCAGCAAATCGACCTCTTCTACGTCGCGTGGTGGCCCTTTGAAGGGGGGTAGAGTATCCGAGGATGTATCCCCCCAAACTTTGGGATGTTTCCTCGTGTCATCCATTGGAATATCAGACTTGTTGCCTAGCGAAAGGGAGGATCTACGATTCATATTGGGCGGAGTTGGAGTGTCTTGTAGTTGACTACGGGCAGATGGTGGTCCAGGCGATGGTCCAGAACCATCCTCAAAGGAGCAGGAGAGACTGAGAACTTTACAACGGTGGCATTGAGCACCAGAATGGTCTCCTTCGAGCATTTCACACCGCGTTTTGTGTTTCCGACATGATAGACAAGCTTGAGCTGCCTTTGCTCGTTTTGCGGGTGCTGGGCGGGGAGAGTGGGCTCGTTTTGAGCCGAGCATGGGATCGCTCATGTCCCGGCTGGTCATGGTAGATGATGGAAGGTAGAGGATGAAAGGGTCAGTTCCAGCTCGAATAATATTCGACCCCTCGCCGGCTACTCGACCCGCTTTAAAGTCAGCGAATCTGTTCAGATCTTCCTTGCGATCTCCGAGAGATGTTCAGAGAAGCCTTAATCTCAACCCCACGCTCGACAAACTCGTTCGCTCGCGATCGTGCACAACAACCAGCTCAATATCAGTCACGATGAGCACGATCCCCCTCTTTGTCCGAGTCAAGTCACATTGAAATGGGGCAGTGCATTGTTGAGCGCTGTGAATATCTTGGGATACGCCGAGACAGATGAGTCAAGTTGCTGACGCGGCTTGTACGTCAAGACAAGGTGGCAACCCTGCAGTCTGAGGGTTCTGATCGAGGGGTCCTTCGGTAAGTTGCCCTGGTGATGCGAGAGACCTCACAGTGGGAACACACACACATTTGCCAGGTTATTGTGCCATCCCTGCCATAGATCCAGAGAACGAACGGACCGAGAAACCATTCGGATTCGATTCGTTGTTTTGAAGGTCTGCAAATCTGCACTCAATGGCGTTCTTTTTTTTTTAACCAACCTCGCGATACCGTCAAACCAGACCTTTGACCCGATGATCTGAACATATGGTACGCAACACAGGGACGCAATTTAATCTCGTTGTTCTCACATAAAAGGCACCGAGGGTGCACTGTCCAGGTTGGTGTCTCACCATGTGCTCTTCCCTGCTCCCATCTGAAAAAATTACTCAGGTAACGAGCCTGCCCCTCCACCCCGAGGCATACAGACCGGGTGCTCTTGTGCTAAGCGAATTGCCGTGAGCCCCGTCATCACCGACTCGCTTTCACATGATCCGATTTCGATGGGTTTCGCTTCGTTTCATCTAACCTGCGAATGCAATGGACGCAGGCGAGGCAAGTTAAACGAAGAACGCAGCATTTAATTCCAAAGTAATGTTCCACGGTGCCTCACCAGGACTCGCACGCTCATGGATCGTTTTCCCTCGACAAGTGAAGATCATCAATATATCTTGACCAATGCCTTTGTCTCTGCAGTTTCACGGGAACGGTGTGCTGCGGCTCATCTGATTTTTCCGAAATCTTTCCCGGAATGGACAAGGAACGTCAGTTCACTATCGCCAACATTCGATTGGTGCGAACGCGTCCCAAGCGAATGAAGGCACTCGACACAAAGAAGCAATCACTGGTCACCGGTCACCTTGGCTGTCCATCCGTGATCTATAGCTCTTGCGGCGAATATAATCGGGCTTTGAGAGGATGGAAGTATGTCATCAATGTGCCTCCTTGGGCCGTGCTCGGACGACGGGACGACATTCTACTCCGCACTCTTCACAAAATCAAAGAGTTTGGTAAAATCACACAATCTTCGATCTTCATGGTACTTTTTCAACAGATGGGTTCCCACGTGGCTGTCCATTGCGATGCAGCGATTTTTCCTACTCGTCGATCGTGTGCCTTTTCTACTTTCTGCCACAATCACCGTCTTGCCACCGCAGGCCATCTCGTCATCACACCCACTTTCACAATTCTTCATCTACTCAAATGCTCGACAGAGGATAAGAGAACAATTCACTTCAATCTACCTCGATCGTTCGACTTCAAGACTTCGCCGGAGAAACCCCGCCCCCTTCACCATGTTCTGAATCCGATTTGTTGCCCTTGTCGCCACTGTTGCACACTGTGACAGTCACGTCTGCCGTCATTCCTACACTCGCCCCTTGATGGTGGAAGTGATGTTCCTAGCATGGGCTCTCTCCGCCTACTACTGCCGTCTCTGTTCGGCTGCAGTCTTGTGGACCCTGATCATGCCATGGGCATGGGCGCGACTACTACTGCAAGCATCGTAATACTTGATAAAGTATGCCTTGTCTTTTATTTTCATGAATCAATACTTAGATGTGATGCAGCACATTGTGTTTCGATCACGATGTAAAGATGCACCTTGTCCTACATTCTATACTCGAGAAATACGATTATCCACCCAACCGTTTAGTGGTCAAGAGACAATGTTGCGACTTGGAGGCGCAGAGTCAACACGCAGGCCACTTGTGGTTCTCTCCCCGTGGGGTTGAGACTCCCGAGGGATGTTAAACGTCATTGGACATGTTTTTCACGCATGTCAGGGAGCGTAGTAGAACCTTCCGATCGGGTGCGTGTTCCAGGACACGAATCTGAATACCGTCACAATCACTAAAAATATGGTCAACAGAACGAGATGGATTACCGGTAACGCAAAATGTCGACGCCGGTGCTTGCCGGTCTTGAGAATCTGATGATGGTTCGTTCGGGGACACCGCTGGCGGTTCTTTCCGGCATTATGATTGAATGAAACGAAGCAAGGTTTCTCAGACTTGTGTTTCTGCCGACCATTTGGGCTAGAGCAGGCACGAATTCCAGAATACAAGCATCTTGCCATCGCCGTGTAACGGTTGGCTGACCTATATGACATGTCGCCGTAATAAAGATCATTGATCAAGATGAAAAAAAAAAAAACTCTTCAAGGGGCCCGCTCAATCCTCAGGGTTTTTGTACAAGCATGGTCTAGTCTGAGGGAGACCATATGCACCCGCTTTTCCAGGATGGTTCTGTGCCTGGCTTCTGATGATAGGGGTTGGGATCAACGATTGGTTGGTTCGTATGACTACGCTGGCTCCGAAACGGCCCGAGCGCGGATGGTGAGTCAATAGCCTTGAATATTGAGCCCGAGGATCAAATCAGTGGGTCCCCGCCTTGATCCGTTCAAAATGCATGTAAAGGCCGTTGCCATCCTGGATAACAGTATGCTGCATTGGAAAAGTTTGCTAGCTGCGTCCTTTACAAGTTATCGAGGCACCTCATGTAGATGGTACGTTGACTTTGCATTCGCAACTTGAAACATTGCAAAACTTTCACTTGTCGTATTCGTAGAACTGGGACCGTGGGAGTTTTGTCACCGAGGCTGATTAGAATCCCGATTCGGAGTCCTGCGACGTTGATGCCGACTCCGAGTTAGATTGCCAATGTGGTGTGTGCTTCCATTGCAACGGGACGGGGCCACTGAGGTGTGCAATGACAGCTGCTGGCCCGAAACTAGGAGCCAAGCTCTTAAGTTCGGCTGTGTGCTTACGCTGGCGCTATGGACACGGCATGGTGCCGCATGGACGCGTCAGTCGATGCCGACCGGGACCAATGGTCCCGGTGCCACCATATCAACATGAACGCCCGAAAGAGATACAAACGCATACGTTTATAAATCGCATCCCAAAGCTCTGCTTGCGCCGACTCAGCTCGCTGGCGGGCGCAAAGAGAGACGAGTCAGTCAATCGATCGTACCTGACCCCGGCGCAGGCACGGGTCAAGGGTAACTTGCTTATGTAGTGGATGCGGCTTGCCAGTGGCATACTATGATATGATACTTACATGTGGTTCTGCAGATCATGTCGCAGTCGTTGTCGTGTCGTGACGCCATTTGTCGGACCGCTCGAAGCTCCGGCCTCCGGCCTGACCGGTAAGCACATGTAGTAGTAACGTTGAAACAAACCCAACCTTTTGCTGGACACGGCGCGTCGGCAGTACATACATCAGTCACACGATGCTTTTTGGGGTGTAATAACTATTGGCATTGCGTCATGAGAGGCCGGTAATATATAGCGACACGGTCATGACCAATAAAAAAAAGAACACCGTACCACCTGTCAAGTATAGTATCGCTCCGTCAGCTCTTCAGCCTATTTTGCATAGCCCGCTTGCCACCTGCAACGAACAGCGGGTACCTGGATCGGGCCTCAACCGAGTCACCCGGTCTACCATGCTACGTAGACCGCAGCATGCGTACCATGCTGGTCCATGCATGTCCACGGACCAATCGGATTGCGTCCCGCAACGTTTTCCAAACAACTGCACCGGGCCATCTGCTACGGCCCGCTGACCAACACACTATCTAGCGTTAAACGACTTACCAGGGATCCCTGGTCATCCTTTCATCTTCATCGAGAGTAATAATGGGAACCTATATTACTGAAGAGCCTACCACCAAATGATCTGATATGGAAATGACGAACGAGAAAAAGAAAAAAGATCGTGTTTATGATACATGTCAGGAGAGCATGCGCGCGCGGCAGAGATGACTGGAAAAAACACAAACAATTGCAGTCTGAATGAAATAGCATAGGCCCACCAACCAAACACCTGTTATGCAGACCCTAATCCCACAAATGAAATCATGCAACGGCAACCTTGATTGGGAACCGTCGTGACCGTCATGAGCTGTCATCTTCGAGGTGGATGGGTCCGACGGCAGGGCCACGGTGGATGACACACAATGGCCGTTCATTTCCGGTGATGTGAGGTGAGAAATGCGCCAGTGCATGAGATGGAGACGGGATGCGGCTTATCCAAACTTCTGTCGCGGTCTTCCGCAATTGGTCGGCTATCTGTGGGGACACCTGGGCCAACGGCACAGGTGCATAGATGGGCGAGTGCACGGATGCGTCGTCCGAGACTGCCCGCTTTTCGTTCCCGTGGGTGGACCGGTGAGGAAGAAGATAGATGTGCTCGAGGGGAGTGAAGTTGTCGTCGTCGTGCGTACAGGTTGAGTGGCAGCGATGACCAGATGCTAGGCGTGCGTAGAAACGCGACAGGGCAAAAATGAAGTGTATCTAGATACGGTCCGGGTGAGCCTGGGTCTTCTACACGAAGAAGGTACGCACGCGTACGACGGTCCGCAGCAGGAACACAGCCATGAATGCCATGAGACCGCTTTCAAACCACTGTTCGCAATTTTCAAGGGTGAGGCCGAGGTCGATGACATCCCTGAGGAGGTCGGGCTGTCTGAATATTTGGTCGCAAACTTGAGCGCGTGCAGCGGGGTCTACGGCTACAGAAGAAGCCAAGACGGCGAAGAGTGTGCAAAAGGCAAAGTCGCCGATGACATAGTTGCGGTAGATGCGCACGAAGGAGGGTATACCCTGAAAGGGAGTCAGATGAGCAAATGTAGCGAGAGAGAAAACAAGCCTTGATGATGCCCGCAAGGCCGAACACGCAGATCGCGGAAGCTGCTGAAAAATAGGCAGAGAAGAGGGCACAGATGAGCCGTGCTCCGTCCCTAGAGAGGGAGAAGCTGGCACCCTCCCATTCGCTTCCGGGCTCCCATGCGAGGGATCGCCAAGTGCTCAGGAGGTACGCGGCAAGTGCGAGGTTGGAGACAGCGCCGATAAAGGCGGTCGAAGCGGAGGCAGACCTGTCGAAAGAGTAGGGGGCCATTATTGACGGAGGAAAGTAAGAAAGAGGGGTTCTTATGGTTACGTAGGGTCGTACGATTAAGACTGACTAAACCTCTTACAATTTGACTTTCTCCGCTGACTAACTACATATACTACGTCAGACCCCAAATACCCGCCCTCCGCACGCCCTCTACTAGCGCGTCTACATTCCCCAGAAGTGTGCCTAGTAGCGCCTTCTTCTCCTCCGTCGTACGCACATGCTCCTCTCGCCTCTCCCTTTCCTCCCCGCCTGCCAACGACGTCGAATCCCCCTCCACATATACCCATGACCCGTGTGCTTTTTTCGGACTTTGTGGTTCGTAATCCACATCTTTCCCTAGCATCATAATGGGGCGTGGGGATATCGCCCTCAGCATCCTCTTTCTGTCATCATGCCCAAGCGGTGGCGAATTCGGTGGTGTTTGCGGATCCGTCACCATCACAGGGGTAGAGTACGACTTTTTCATAGGCGACGGCGTCCGGGTACTTGAGACACTGCTCTGGCTTGAGTTTGTCGCCATAGAAAACGCAGATCTCGATGTCGACGCGGACGAGCTGGACCAACCAAATGACGAGCTTGATGTGCCAGATGCCGGCCGCGCAAATATTCTTGGCCCCGCTTGTTGTGTCGGTTTGTGCACTTGAGTCGTCGCCGGGGTGCTTGGCGTCGTTTGCGTTCCTAGCGAGGGCGCGCCACCCCCATCGCGCGTGGTAGTCTCGTCCATCAAGTAAAAATACAGGAATTCAAGGCACTTCATCCTGGCATCGATGTGGGCATCGCTACATCCATTAATTTGATCACTCACCTCACTTCTCGTGGTGTCCCTGCTCTCTTTAATAGCTTTACGACAGCCTGCACGCCTTTGACATCTTCAAACACGCGGAGTGCGGCCGAGGAGTCAACAAGCACGCATAGCAACGTGTCCAGCACAGCGGAGGAGAGGTGCACAACCGAACGTGTTTTTCCCGAAGACTGGTCTCCAATTGAGTCGCAAGCGAACGAGGGTGTGATCATGGGTGTGTGCCGCGAACTAGTCAAGAGCGTCACTAGAATCTGCAGCCGACTCAGCGCAAGCACGAACGTCGATCGCGGTGCTGTACCTCCAAGGGATATTGGCGACCAAGGTATACTTTGCTGGATGTGTGGTGCAAGGCGATACCTTGTATCACCGACAACAGTTGATGCAACTGCGAACAGATCGTGTTCAGCTCCGTCTCTCGATTTGCTGCATCACTCCGTCAACATCGAGGACAGATGAGATATTGAGCGAACGTACTATCACTCGTGGCTCTTCCAGCCAGTACATCTACGCGCGATGCTGCCGTCTGTATCCAACACAACGTCCTCGTAGGAACTGAGCCGCCGCATTCAATAAGGATTCCTCGACCACCGACACGAGCCTCTCACTGTTGCACTCAAATGTGTCCTGGAGCTCGAGAAAGTGACGCATTGTGTCGTCTTCGACGTCTGGTGCACATGCCAGTGCGAGTTGCTGGTCCAATACGGCGAGCGCTCGCGATCGACGGTTGGACGACGCGCTTGGGGAGCTAACCTGGTGAGGTGCGTCTCAGCGTACCTTTCTCATTGCAGAGGACAACTGGAATGCGCACGTCGTCAAGGGCGTCTTGGATGGTGTCTTTCATGGACATGGTCAGTGACGAAACACAAAAATTGCACCCAAATATAAAACCGCGTTGTGTCCACGTGATGACGTGATGACCATGACCTTCCCAGCTCATAACCACCATGGCATCCATTCGAACCGTAAGTCCATTCAGATAATTCTAGAACGAAGGGAAGACAGACTGGGAGTGACCCTCTCTCGCACACTGACTCACTTCTGGGCTGCCTTCCGTGCACTCGTGACCTCAGACTTCCCGGGCCGGCGCATTGTCACGTCCACGTGATGACATGATATGGGAATATACGGAAGACCGTGATGGACGTATGTATGACCACGGCCTTCTCAGCTCACTACCACCACCATGGCACCCATTCGAACCGTAAGTCCATTCAGATAATATACAGTGTCTGTGCTCACAAACGACTGCAGCAATGGACGCGTCTTATTCGTTTCATCGCCGCAGAGACATCCCAAGTACACATCGGCGAGCCCGTTGACCCAAACATGGACGGCGAGTCGCTTCTGTTTCCCATCTCGTCCTCCCTCATCTCCCTCCAGTTGGTCTTGCCGCTTGGAACAAGCAGACCATCAAAGCTTACGAAATCGTGGGCTCAGCACTCGACCCCGCGGCGCAGGTTACCAAAACTGTTCTCACTGTCAAAGAGCTCCTTGCACCTCTCTCACGCGAGGAAATCAAGATCGTTCGGTGTCTGGGTCTCAACTACTCTGACCATGCAGTATGTTATTATGTTTCTGCCTCTGTCATTTTGTTGCCTCAATGAGGCGTCGTGTAGGCAGAGACTAAGATGGCCCTACCTCCGTGAGTATACTCGTGAGACGATTCGTGGCCGTGGGGGAAAGGTTCTGGTGCTCATACCACTGCATTTGCTCTTCCCTCCAGCGCCCCGGTCCTGTTTTATAAACCCCTCTCGTCCTTGATCGGACCCAATGCGCCGATCTCCGTTCCCAAAGTTGCCCAACCCGTCGAGATCCATCTCTCAGACTACGAGGTCGAGTTGATCATCGTCATCGGAAAGACGGCCAAGAACGTCTCCGAGGCAGAGGCACTCGATTACGTCCTCGGGTACACCGCCGCCAACGACGTGCGTATCCCCTGTGTTCTGCGTGTCAACATTAAATAATTGACTTGCTCATAGGTATCCTTCCGCAAGCACCAATTCGTAACGTCACAATGGGGCTTCTCCAAGGGCTTTGGTCAGTCGAGTTTCTCTCATTTCTACAACACTCGTTCATACGGATGTCCCCGTCGAATCCTCAGACAACACCAACCCCATCGGCCCTTGCCTCGTCTCGGCGAACGCTATCCCGAACCCACAAGTGCTCCCTCTTACATGCACGCTCAACGGCAAGACGCTCCAGAATGGCAACACCAAGTACGTACCCCTGATGCGTCTCCCCATCTCTCTCTCCCCGTCCCACGCGGATGCATGTTCATTCCTCACTTCCGTAACAGAGATCAGATCTTCAACGTCCGCCAGACGGTCGCTTTCCTTTCGCAAGCTACGACGCTCGAACCGGGTTCAATCATTCTCACCGGAACACCGGCTGGTGTCGGGTTCGCACGGAAGCCTGCTGTCGTTCTGCGACACGGCGATGATTGCCGGGTCTGGATCGGACATGGAATCGGAACACTCGTGAACCCCGTCGTGGAGGAGGGTAATCGTGTGGTGGCCAAGTTGTAGTTGTAATCATAGTTGCAGAGGGGTGGAAGGGCAGTAGGAGGACGAAAAGATATCTGTGCATGTACCAACTGACCAGTGTATGTTGAATTGTCGATCTACACATGTTGCTTCGGAAGAACAAATAGTACAAATACAAGTATGTCAAGGAAAACACGTCGACGATACAGCGTTGGGCAAAGACGGATCTGTCCGAATTTCGTGATTCATCAATCTCGAAAGCGCTCAAAGACCGCCAAACACGATAAGCTTTTCGTGCAGATATTCTTGGATCCCATGTCCTCCCTCTCGTCCTACACACACACGTCATTAGCGTCCAACGTCGGACCAACGAGAGATGACTCACCGAGCCCGCTCTGTTTCACCCCTCCAAACGGTATGCTCGCATCAGTGATCAACCCCGTGTTCGACCCCACCATCCCAACCTCGAGCGCCTCCGCGACGCGCCACACCCGCCCGACGTCCCGGCTGAAGAAATATCCCGCTAGCCCCATGTCAGAATCGTTGGCCAGCGCGATCACCTCTTCCTCCGTGTCGAACTTGATGAGGGCCGCGAGCGGACCAAACGTTTCCTCCCGCGCCAGGAGCGCGGTCGGGGGTACGTCCGACAGCACTGTGGGCAGGTAAAACGACCCGACAGGTTTGGCGGCATCGGCGGGGACCTCGCTTGCGTGGCCCCCGACGAGGACGCTCGCGCCGAGAGCGACGGCGTCGTCAACGTGTCGCATGACTTTGGTGACGGCACGGTCATGGATGAGCGGGCCGTGTGTCCTGTGTGCGCAACGTCGTCGTCGTTATATGTCATGTTACGACCTAATATGTTCAGACGTACGTCGTCTCGTCCAGTCCGTTGCCGATCTTGAATGCAGCCACCTTTTCGGCCAGTCGAGAGGCGAAATCAGCGTAGACGGAGGCTTGTACGTAAATACGGTTCGCGCAGACGCAGGTCTGCCCCGTTGCACGGAATTTGCATATGATGGCAGCTAGACGAAAGAGTCACGAACGAACGCAGACACTAGAAGTGGGAGAGCTACCTTCTACGGCCGCTTCGATGTCCGCGTCGTCAAAGACGATGAACGGCGCGTTGCCGCCAGCTTCTATAGACATTCTGTTTGTACAATCAGTGAAAGCCCCAGTAGCTAAAGAAACAAGGATGCACTTTTTCAGCGTCGAAGCGGACATCCTGTATAATGATTTGGCAACGGGAGTGGAGCCCGTAAATGAGACCTTTCGGACGATCTTGCTTTCACACATCTCGCGACCAACCTCCACAACGTTCTGTTGAGTCGTAACCATGTTGATGACACCATCAGGTATGCCCGCACGTCTAGAGAGCTGGACAGATTTGGTGGTCATGTACGAGCGTTGAACAAAGAAACTCACCTCGGCCAACGCAAGCGCAGAAAACGGTGTTTCTGGTGGTGGCTTGATGACTGCCGTGCAGCCTGCGGCAAGTGCTGCTCCCAGCTTCCGAGTAATCATCGCAGACGGAAAATTCCATGGCGTAAGGATCGACCTGTCGGGATGATGAAGCATGCACATCGAATGGCAGAACGAATACCTACACAACACCTATCAAAATTGGGGTCAGTCGCAGAAAGAAACGATCATAAACCCTACTCACCAACAGGTTGCTTGATCACGATATTCCGTGAATTGGCGAATGGCGACGGTATTTGTTCTAGTAAACAGGTCATGTATGCGTTCGAGGCAGTCAGCTGTAAGAGTGCATACCACCATATGTGCGAACGGCCTCCGCGGCTATACGATACCGATCATGTTTTATGTTTCATGTCCTGGCGCGCGGATCGAATGCAAATGCTCACCATACCACTGAGAGATCAACTCAATTAGTTGAAACATATGCTGCACATATACTACTCACCTCCAAGAAAGATGCACTGTAAGAGTTCTCGCTCTAAAGGATCACACTGAGGAAAACAAGCACAACACTACATGCCGACAAGCACACCTTGGCATCTCTCAGAGCCTTTCCGTTCTCTAGCGTCTACGCCGCGTCAGACGTCAATTACAACCGACATGCGACGTAACACACGATGATTCGAGCCAGGTCTTCGTGGTGTTCTGTCATCAACCCAAAGAACTTGATGAGAATGTTGTGTCGGTGCTAGGTCATATCTATCAGTCTGATATGTTTACTCCGCGAATGCACCCAAATGAGGCACCTTGGCTGTCGTCTTTCCCCACGTTTCAAATGCTTTTTGGGCAGCTATGATCGCAGCTTTGGTCTCTTCGACCCCCATTTCAGGGATCGTACCAAGCTCTTCTTCGGTGGCTGGGTCTGTAGAATAGAACAACGAACCACGCATGAGTATCCGCCTTGAGAGATAAAAAAAACAATGGACGAAGGTCAGATAGTACACACTTGTCACCGGGATGGTTCCACCCCCAATCGCGTCGACCCATTTACCATCAATGTAACCTTGGGTTTTGATCAAAGTCGGGTCCTTGAGACCCCACTAGAAGCAACGTGTGAGAGTCAGCCACTGCCAGTCAAGCAATGGGCCTGAATGCTGTTCAACAGGAACGTACGGCGCTGGTTTTAGCGGTGCTTGCCATTCTGTATGACAGTGTCGATCTCGTCGGGTGGTGGATCGTTATCGAGGAGGCCCTGGGTGCGAGTTGAACCCGGAACGATACCGACGAAGGCAAATTCCGGAGTGGTATCATTTCGTCGTTGTAAGGTGGGAGATATTGGAGACTATCGAAGTCACCTGGCAGAAACTTTTTAAAGCCTGGGAAGGCCAACCGCATGGCGAACGCATGTCAATTGAATTGAATTGATAACACAACATTTGGAGTACGGCGGACAAAAAGGTCTCCGTACTATGATGTCAGATGATCCATCAAAACTGTACCATCCCTTTTTCGTTCCCTACTACTACTATTGGTTCGTAGCACTTCAGGTTAGCTCCAGCTCGAATGTCTGCTCATGAACTGTCTGCTAAGCGTTGAATTTCCCTTTTTTGTTGGAATTCGAGGGTTGTAGAATAGCTGTTCGTATTACTTACCAGTTGCTGGAGTGGTATGCAATCTCGATTTAAAGTCTCGGGCTATGGACTGTCCCGAGCCGGTCCCTAGGCGCAAGTCATCAATTCATCACTGAATTCCATTTGTTGGCAAAACCAGTGAGAGTAACCGACAGCCCGGTTGCTTGAACATGCTTTCGTGAGCCTCTCTTCCATTGATGACTCGTGCTTAGGGTCCGGCTCGGGACAGTCTATAGCCCGAGACTTTAAATCGAGATTGCATACCACTTCGGCAACTGGTAAGTAATACGAACAGCTATCCCGTTCTACCAGTCAAGCACACAGTGTATATCATACCAGGCAGAGCTCAGAGCTCAGCGTCTTCGTCCCTTGGACCCACCCCTGCCTCCATCGGCCTGATCTAAAAAACCACCCATCTCCAGTGCATTTCGTGCCGCATGATTGATGTGTTTGAACCGATCGGGTCCCAGATGAATCCCTCCGAAATACCTCGTTACGACAACGAGCACATTATTAATCTCCTGCCACATCGCAACAGAACCACCCGGCTCGTATCAGTACCCGGCCGGGATGCAGAACCACTTGTGCATGCCATCCACGCGAAACGCTTACCAGAATGGATAACAAGTGTGCAAGCCTACCCCCCGCTGCTGTCTCGCCGTCGTCGTCATTGTCTTGTTGAACACAGCGCCATACCCCCGCTCAGCTACTTCGTCCATACTACAAATTAGGTCAGGGTCACCCACCTTGGTGAAGTACGTTTCCGACTTGACAGCGCCAGGCGTTGATTATGGGATGTGCAGCACGAGCAATGTGTCGATCAGACATCAGGTAGTCTAAGACGAGCGGAACCTGGGACAGACGACAAACTTGCATCAGCCATGGACGTAATGAACGAAGCGCGCCGCAAACCTGCGAAGGATGGGAAATCAGACATGCTCGCCCTACAAACACACTTTTCCGATCCACGATCGGTTCGGCTTCGATAATCTTGATTCCCTCTGGTAGTGCCACGTCCTGTGGAACTGGCGTTGGCCGAGACACCCTTTCTAGTCCCTCACCATCCTGTTCGGATGTGGCCACCGATGATGGTGGTACAGAATCGTGGTTAAGAGCATCCTCTCGTACAAGTTCCCCCGCCTTTTCTCTGCTGAGCTTATCTTCGTACCATGCTTCCGATCGTTCGAGAATGTTCTGAAGTCCATCGAAGACGCAAACGGTATGAGGGGACCATTCAACACCAGATGCAGATATAAAAGTCCGGAGTATCGATCCAAAGAGCGACGAGTCGACCCCAAACGCACCGATGTACCGTGAGAGTAGCTGTAGTTGGGGCGGGTTCTCTGTAGGGTATGTAGGAGGTAGAGAAACGAGGATGCGAATGGATACGTCCTCGTGGGATGGAAGACTAATGTTTCAGGGGACGGTGAAAAGATAGAAGAGCAGAATGGAATGATGGTATATGAGAAGGGAAGTAGAAAAGAACAACTCACGTACTTT
The DNA here is from genome assembly GCA_038091095.1 of Leccinum incarnatum. NCBI lineage: Eukaryota > Fungi > Basidiomycota > Agaricomycetes > Boletales > Boletaceae > Leccinum > Leccinum incarnatum. The sequence continues at coordinate 20,079 of JBBPNG010000412.1, forward strand.
AATGAGACCACATAGCGAATTGTCTCCGAGTCCTTGCCGTCATTTGTACTAGAGCTCCCATTTGAAGAATGTTCAAGGCTCCCCACTCTCGGACCATGCCACAGACAGATCGAACTTTCTCCATAGATAGACTGCAGTACTACAAAAGCAAAGGTGCATCGATTCAGCTCCTCGAGAACTGTGAAGGCACGAGAAAGTGTCAGACGCACTCACCACCGATTTCCGAGGCCACCTGCTCTCGTTCTGGAATCGTGATCAGTGAGGAAACAAAACTTTCCATTTCAGCCGCTAGTTCAACGGCATCATCGTTCAAGCCACTTTCCATGAAGGACGTTAACGTGGATACTTTGCACAAAGACATTGTCGAGGTCTTGCCGGCCGGCGTCCTATATACAGTTTCAGGGCTTCGCCGCGTCCAACCACGTGGCGGTCATGGTTAACATGTCCGAATATTCTCAGGTGTATACCAACCAGGTCCAGTGACCAGTATCGCAGCGATGCACTGGAATGAAGTTTCTCGCAGAAAATGTCAGGCAAAAGGTGAGGATGCCCAGGCTCGTTGACTCCCTCCGCGGAGTCCGCCTGATTTCTTGGTGGCAGGCCTGTGTTATGACTTCAGAGTCGCCAAATCGCATGGGCACTTGAGACGCGGAATATCTTCTCCGTTTCATACGCCAAGTCCTGAACTATGCGTACCACATACTTAGTACATAGGTTTGTCAGATCAAACTGACGTCCGGGTGTTCCGTCCGGAACACCTGACGCCCTCTGGTAACCATCCGCTAGCGGACTCAGATCCTCAACACTGTTTCGCAGTCGGCCCCACCCCTCCTCTCTTCAAACCTGATGCTTGCCCCCGTCGACACCTCTCAACACATCGAGCCCGATCGCATCCAATTCGTTTGCGTTGTTCGCTAGGAGCGGAGCGACATAAGCGAACTTGATGGAAGACATGCCCGCGTTGTCGCTCACGACGGACTGCGACAACACACCGAATCCGGTGTCGACTCCCTGCCAGTGGTGATGAATCTCATGGTCATACAGCTCTCGGATGCTGATGATGAACCGCGACACGATGGTGTACAGGAACACGGAATATACCGCGTTCACGTAGAGTTCTGGAGCATTGTTTATGGTTGGACCTGTCTGGAACATGTCGTAGATGTTGTAAGCCGTGCACCTGTAAGTTCCAGGAAAGATGTAATTAGATCTTGCAGAGATACTCAAGTGTATGATGGATGTGGAAATGCGCTGGTAAAGGAAGCGACGTACACGAAGAAATAGACAATTCCATCTCTCATGAGTCGTTGCATGTACTTGTTAGGTTGCCATTGCTTGGTCGCTCTGTACATGTCGACTGACCGCTTCAGAGTTTGGAGGACGGCAAGAACTAGAAGTGTGCTGCTGAGCAACAACCTTGGGAGTATGGAATATATGGCGAGTCCGGATGGAAGTTTATTATACGTGACATTGCAAATATCAACACCCTCCGTTTGGACAAAGATAAGTGTGACTGCAAAAAAGTGACGGATGACGAAGAGCCGCAATCATGAGACTGCAGTGGTGCTTGTAATATGGCTCAAAACATACCTGAGAGATGGGTATTAGGATCATTATAGTAGATGCCTGCCACGACCAACATAACGAAGGTCTGCGCCACGTAGATGGGCAGGAGAAGACAAAGAATTCTTTTCGATCGGCTCCACATTGCATAGACTCGCAGGATCATCACCACTGAAATGAAAAGCATAATAATGGATTGTGGAACTGGAGTCGAAGGGATGTAACTTACAATCGGCAGCAGAAAGGTAAACCACGGATCCCCAGGAGAGTATTAAATAAACTGCAGTACCTTTGAAATATTCATATCTCATCTTTACATTATGGACTCGTGGAAAAAGCAAAGGTGCTTACATCTATAAACTTGTTATCAATATATCCTGCAGTTAGAATTTGAATGCATACAACTATAAGAAGACGTTGTCAATATAGTCGGGACAGAACTTCGAGAAGAAAAGCCTAACTTGTAGAGGACCAGGAATGAATATACTACATACTGCAAATTATCAGATCAGCTAATCAACCTCTGAATTAGCTCGAAGCGTACTGAGACCAGCGATACTTCAGCACAGATCCATCATTAGCCGATCTAATAGACAATGCGACTGTGGGCCTACACAATGCAACAAAGACCGAGATAGCGGACCTGTGGAATTGTCAATTGTGAACCTGTGGACAACACGACTCTCTCACAATAATGAACAGTGTGGAGACCCAGGACCAAGGCTGGCACTGTCTTTGCTTAGTAACTTGGTGCTCGCTTGCTAATGTCTGATTTCTTACCCAAATATACTCTATCTTCAAATACTGTGAACCGACAGCTACTACATAAAAAAGTCAGAGAAACATACCTCACTCGCAAATGTAAGGCCTACAGGGGTAGGGTGTGTGCGTCCATCAGTTTGGTTTTAAAAAAACATGCACATCACTCACAGTAATCATATACAGGGGCAGCGACCATGAAGACTAAAAGGATGGATGAGTCTGATCTATACTTGAACTTGATTGGGAGTGATCATACGAGATAATTTGTTATTGATCGGAAGGAGCTTTAGAGTAGACTGTAAGCCAGAGGCCATAGTGGTCAGACGAACAGAATTAGCACTTCAAGTGGGCAGAGAGAGGGGGAGGGCAAAGAGATCGAGGGTCGGAAATTGAGGGTTGGCATGCCTTCCGTAGTTATAAGGCTAAACCGCGGCCTCGAGGGCTAAAGGCTATGGCTGAACAGGCCCTTGCGCTTTTCAAGTGCCGCCGCCGCCAGGTTTCCTTTCTCGTGTGCCGCCACACTTCTTTCAGGTACATACAACACTGTATCGTGTATCGCAGATTGTATCCCGGTTTTCGCCGGAGGTTTTGTAGGCCATGCAGAAATGCATCACACTTTTGTTGCAGCGCATGCTCGGTACCTGCGCAAGTCAAGTTTTCAAACCGTACGCTTCCCGCAGTACGGTGCATGCTGGTGACAATTTCCTTTAACTTACTGTAATGGAGAGCCTGCGTGATCTGAGTGCGGGAAGCCCGGAGATGATTAATGAGCCGTTGAACGGAACGTTGAGCAAGGAACCTGAGAATTCAAATATTCAGGAGTTGCTACGAACCAGTTTGCGACCCTAAATCTCCTTTTTCGCCGCGGACCTGAATTATGGCTGGCCTACGAAAATGCGGCAAGCGGTGACGTAATTACTGATTAGTATTGCAAGGCTATGGCCGCATCGAACGGGCCTGCAAGACTCAGCGCACTGCCGTGATCGGGGTGCTGGGTATGAAATGAGGTGGCTTGCCATGCGGTGTGTCGGAAAAATATTTGGACCCATTGGCATAGTGCAAAATTGAGTAACAATTAATAAGCCATTACTTCCTTATAATGGACATGGCAATGCATCACTTTACCACGGTTGCATGAGCATGGTCATTAAT
>JBBPNG010000413.1:0-23509 GCA_038091095.1 Leccinum incarnatum
CCGGTGAACCAGACCAATCCAGTTGGGATGTTGGTTCTTGGCTTTTTGTATAACAACAGCGAGAACCTTATGCTAGGTCAGTCTTCTGCTCGAATTGTTTGAGAGTCCAATCTCGTCTTCCGGTGGCATGGATGCCTGAGTTACCACTGGCCTATGCTGACCGTCTATCAAGATTCACCTCTTGCCACCAACCTCAACTATTCCGTCGGACAAGCTCAGATCACTGTACCTAATGTGCCCGCCCGGACAGACTACATAGTAGTCCGTAAGTAGTCCTCGAGCTTCTAACAGTGATGTCATGCTCATTGCCCATCAGTGTTCGGTGACTCGGGTAACGCAAGTCCCGAGTTCACGATTATTAATACCGCATCTTCCCCGGCCTCGGCACCCCCGTCTTCTATCTCGCCGAGCTCATCCTTGCCTGCCAATCCAAACCCTTCAGGCGCCTCTAGCGACCCTTCCTTAATTCCCCTCACCAAGTCTCCACCGTCATCGACTTCTAGGTCGCCGTCGAGTAGAACAACAACAACTTTTCATTCGTCTACAGTAACCAACACTACCACTCTGCAGCCGTCGAGCACATTGCCGGCTACTCAATCGAGCTCTGCGTCGCAGAAACACGTTCCAGGGGTAGCAACATCGCTCGGCGTTGCATTGGCTGCCATATACCTGGCTTTTTCATGATCGAGTTTCGTTTTCGACTATTTGAATTACGGACAATGAGCTACCTCGCATGACACGCTAATATCTTTTCACACGAAATGATTATCCCCTGTACTTACCCTCGCTGGTCCCCTTGGACCTTTCTGATGTACGACGTTTGCAATGTGGGTGGGTTCGTTGCGAACGGGACTAACTCGGCCAACGCTAACGTTCGGCATACTCACTTGCAATGTATTTTGTGGTTTTATTTTTTACCTCAAGTACATTTTGGTTGTACGAATACATTCGATCTGGTGTGCATACGTTTTCGAAGATTTACGAGTATCAGTCGAAGAATGGCGGATCATCCTGAGAGTGTGCACGCCGTTGGATCTTCCTGTTAGTATTGAATCCCGTGCTCTTGGAGACAATGTCGACGGTGACTTTGAGGGAGGCGTTGCGAAGGAGTAGAGCTCGGAGAAAACTCAATAGAAGTGAACGTGAGACATACGCTGGATTGATATTGCAAACCAGCCTGAGACCTTAGGCCTTACTAGGCCTTAGGTTGTGCACATGTTCATGAAGGTCACGGTTAAGTTGAAGTCCAGGTAATTTCAGCCTTCAGTGGGAGGTAGATGGAGCAGCGGGGAGTCTCTTGCCAGCCACTGTCCGGTCACTGGTACCCGCATTGAAGATGATTAAATCGATGCTTTCCTCTTGCTTTGCCCATGGCCCGGGTATATTGGACGATGCGAGACGCCACCCGCAACAATGCCGGAACTCAGCCTGCATGGAACCTTCATACTTGCTTTTTGAACTTCCCCTCAGGAGAAATCGTGTTGTAAAGCCCTCGGATCAATATGCGTTGTCGTCGGTTCCTAGATAGAGTGGCAAATATGTCACCGTACTGAAAAGTTCACTGTGCGGCCAGAAGAGTTTCGAACTTATCGGTGGACTACCATGCACGCGGGGAAAAGATGCTGACTTTCCAGTGGAGGGCTATGGTCCAGGGTTCGTGACCGTCCTCTGAACACTTTTAGAAGGTAGACGTACAAATAAATGTGGCAGAGGAGATACCCGGATCCGAAATAAATGAAGCAGGGGCTCCAAGCTTAGCTGGTGATCAGACCGTCTAATGAGGTTTCGTCGTGCACTGTGGGCCGTGGCCCCACAATGATCGCACGCACACCCCAAAGTCACCAGAGCCGCGGGGAGCAGAAGATAAGCCTGGACTTGGTACTTGAAAGCAGGAATTTCAGATCCATCTTGCGCAAATGAAATCATCCAACGGTTGTAAAGAGTGAAATTTATCCTTTGTGGTACCATCAGACAGTGACAACGCTCTCGCTTCGAACAGTCGATGTTTATATAAGACACCCTTGAATACGCCACCATCCGACGACGGCGCACGCCCTTTTTTGCCACATGAATGTCGAGAGCGTCCTCGATAGAGCGGAGAACTTGGGGCTGGCGTGAGGCACCAGGAAGCATTGATGTCGCAATCGATCATTCAGTTATTCAATGTGCAACTGGTGCGCACTGCGTCCAGCGGGGGTTGCCAAACGTGAACCAGCATCTTGACAAGATAATCACCGCGATCTCCATCTGTCTATAATTCCCGCATTAGACCAGCGAACTAATCGCTTCCACGACAGGCTTCATTTGACGGTCAGGTAACCAATCGGACCAGCCCCCCAAGTTGCAGCCCCGTTGCCACAGCCTATGTCAATGGCATCCACCTCGGAGCTAACCGCATTCGAACGGAGAACGTCCATCTTGTCCGAGATGTCCTTGCATTCAGTAATCTTGCTCAGAGTTGTAATTACCTTTAGGGCCGCCGCATCGGCGTGACCTGCTCGCCTATTTGTTGCCTAGATGAGTCTAGACTGCTGGAAGTGGAAGGGGGAACGGATATTTGCTTACTGTCTTTCAGTCACTCCGACTTGAAGCCAGTGCGGTTCAGAGAGAGCGACCTAGTCATATTGTATTGACTATGCCCAACCAAGTTGATGGGCGTAGATTCTGCCAATACAGGAGATGCATAAGTACATAGCATCACGACAACAGAGTTCATTCAGCCTTGAAGCTTGAGTCAGTTTATGAGTCGAACGTCCGTGGTGTCCGAGCAAGCCAAGCGATCAAAATATTACCAATCACAAAATTAAAACCGCTTGCAAATATAAATTAATTCGTATTAGGGGAAGAAATCGTAAGAAATGGTGAATCGCGGTCGTAAGAGGCATCTCTATGATACAGTACATGGCATAATTCTATCCGATTTGTTATTTACGACGGCACTGCTGCAGTCGAGGCTTGCCTGAGCCTATCCCTTGGTAAACTGTGACAAAATAATACATCGCCAAATTGCTTCAGAAGTTATCTATTCATCATCGACCTTGCGAAGAGAGAGCGAGAAAAGTGCTAAAAAAAATGCACTCAAGAGGGTTCCTAGTTCATGAGAAATACCAGGTGATGGGCAACACGCCAGCGCTCAGATCACCAAGTTTCTCGAACAGGCCGATGGACATGTCTTGAATGTCGATGAGAAACTGCACCCAGAAAAGCGAAAGGTTCAGACATACCTAAATCATTTGGGCCACAACTTTCGCATCTATCATGCACTATGGCCGATGCAGTCCTCCCGTTCGCCGTGTTTGTGATCATGACCGGCTGGAGAACATCATGAGAAGGTAGTACCGGACTTCAAAGGGTGCTTACGCGGTTACAATCGGCTCCTGTCCCATATATGGCGGCCGAAATAGCGACAATAGCATCATTGTTACCATCTCGTTGACCGCATGCATCCAGACCATCATAGAACCATGTTCCCTGAGTGGTCAGTAGTTCAATACCGGGACACAAGAGGGAGTTGGAAGGGCGACACACTCTACCGGATTGTCCGTTTCGTTTATCAACCAGCAGATCAAACGGCAATGGGGCTGCCAGCGCCGAGGGAGAGAGAGAGATGAGGAGGAGGGTACTCAGTATAATGACGATGGCGGAAAATTGGTACATGGTAAAAGTGAGCAAGGAGCCGGCAGCAATCCGGGACGCAGAATCGGAGGCTAGCAAGCTCGTGTATCGTCTTCAAGCTCCTTTTATACCTAGAAACTAGCTTTACCTCACCCAGGGCGGGGTAACAGATTGCAGTCCGAAAGAGAGATCGACCCGGAAGGGGATCGCATGTCCCACATACCAAGCGGAAACAAAGAGGGCCGATTGCTTTGAGCGTTTCAGCCGAGAAGTGTGTAGATGACAGACTCCACTTGAATTGGGAGGATTACTGATTCCGGGTCGAAGGGGGGTTGAGGGGAAATGGAAATTTCGTGATGACGGAATCGCCAGCACGAGAGCCAGGATGAACATGAGGAATTCGCGCGGAACATGGTTTGGAACGAACCTGTTAGCCGAGCCCGCGCTGGCTCAGAGAAGAAATGGACTCTTACTTGAACTCGTACTACTACAATAATTGAATGTTGGACTAGTCTTAGTCAGCACACATATGTCAACTCATATGTCAACTTGTTTCTTCTTGCTCACGCTCACGACTGTTCTGTAGAGACCACTTCCCTGAATTGACCATCGCCGCAGTCCTCGGGCCTGTGCGAGTCCCGCATCATGGCTGCCGTTCGATCGCACTTCACTGCCATGGTTGCCTCGATCTCGCCTACCTTTGACACAAATTGACAGGCTGCTTTTTTACCATGCACTGTTGGGGCCGCCCTGGCCGACACCATGCCTTGGTCAGGCCGGTTAGGATCATCCGCAAGGCTCGGATCAAACTGACGGACATTAATAAATGCCCAACAGCTGTTTGATTTCTCACTCTGACGCAAATAATCCTGGAATTTCGTGTCCGCCCTTTCGTCCGAACTCCTCTGGGGACAACCCCTCGAACTATAAATCCTTCCGCCCATGCGTAAGTAATAAAAATCTGCCTGCTCATACACGTGTACGTGCCGACACCACACACCGGAACATTTATGAAGTGGTTGCGGTGCACTTTTCTTGGCTCTGGTTGATCCACAACGGACTCGCTTAATTTTTTTTTCATGAGATATGTCCCAAGTTTGTTTCTCGGCCGAGAATTGCGGACTCGGACGGGCACATTGAGCGGCGAACAGCTTCTTCCGTTGCCGCTCTCACAGCCTCCTTTTCTCCGCGCCGCGAACGCATTTTTGCTCTGTTGCGAGGCAAAAAACGTAAAGTCTGCGCATTAATTATAGTTTTATTCTCTCTTTACCTCATCTACCTTCCTTCAAGTTACAATTCGGGAGTGTGGCTTTAACTTCTGAATTACGCATAGCCTAGGCCTCGAGGAAGTTCATGCAACATCCGCGTGGCCCACATTAATACAGCTACGAGCATCGAGGCGGACCACCAACTTGAAGGAGTGTTCCCTTGAATGGAAAGTATTGGACGCTAGTACTATTGAATACATAGTATGTATTCAAGCTGTGTGGGGTGTGTGGACACCGCCCATGATGGTACCGCTGGGAATCATTGGGCGTCGTTCCTCTCCACAGGGAAAGCCACGAGCCAGGTATTTGCGGCAGCCAACACCCACTGACGGATTCTCGGACCTTGTGACCGTGTCTACAATGTCATTCAGTGAAATAAATTTATATTCATTGTAGGACTAGTGATTTGAGGCTGAGCTCGGGCTGCACTGCACGATGATACACGTGATAACATATGCATGTTCTTGAGCCTATCTCTGACAGCATTACCAACTTTGACATTAGAAGTGACAGCGAGCACCATCGTCATACGAAGAGCGCTGCTACCCGCGGAACTTTTCACAAGCGTCGAATTGTCGATAATAGTTGAAGATGGACCAGGCCCGCGAGAGCTACGGTCAAACCCTCCCGGTAACACTCACTTCTTCTTCATTCGGCACGGATGCTGGACGCTTCGTCAGGATCAAGTAGATCGTATTACCGGTCTTTTTGATGCTCATATTGGGTTCATCACTGATGTGGGTTGCCCCTCCGTGGAAAGCTGGCGGCACTGGGATGTTCAGCTCATCTTCTCTTCAGATCCATGATATCTACCGTGATCGAATGGCGCTAGAACGCGAGTACGCGTCAAAGATTCAACTTTTGGTGAAGAAGGCTACGGAAAAGAAGAACAAGGTCGCGGGCTCGCTTGTTGCTGGGAACAGTCCCACGAAACCCTGTTCTGACAGCGCTGTGCAACAAAAGTTAGTGCCTTTTTTGTACAGTATCTCGTATCACACTCAGACTCACCAAATCTAGCACACTCGTCAATGCATATGCTGAAATCATTGTGTCTATGTCAAAGGTCGCCCAGGACCATCTTCACCTAGCTGACACGATCACGGCACAAGTGACAGAGCCCCTTAAGGCATTAGAGCGCCGAAACGACAACCTGAAGAAAAAAGTTCGGGCCGTCCACCGTCACTTGTTGCATGCTGGCGAGCTCATGTGCCTTGCAGCAGTCTCAGTTTTATCAAAAGTTGCTGTCAGAACGCGAACGCTTTTATCAGGATCGGCTGAAAGTCCGTGTTTCCAAAAATTTTCACCTTGGCTGAGCTGATCTTTTGTGGACGTAGAGTAAGCTAAAGGAATGTCTTCATCATGTCATTTATAATTTCCACAATGCTGACCTCCTACCAGTACGACGATGAATGCGCCGAGGTCGAAGTATACCGCCAGAAGCAGGTATGTTCATACCGAATATTGTCATTCACTTTGTGGTAAATAGCATGTAGGGTCAGGTTCAACAGGATCGGCATGCTGACCGCGCGGCACGGCAGTATGAACAACACCGAGATGAGATGCTGACTAGCAAGAAGTGAGTTGTTGTTCATATGTCAAGATGCTAACTAACCAGCTGCAGCGCGTACCTTATTTCTATAGCGGTTGCAAACAAAGTCAAAGAGAAGTTCTACGCCGAGGATTTACCTGATCTTCAGGATGTGGGTAATGTTAACTTGATGTTATGAGTTCTCATGGGTAAATTTATCAATTCCAATCCAGGGTTATCGTGAGCGATGTTTTTGAGCTTTAAGACCCTCTTAGGAATAACAATTTTAGAGGATATGCAAACTCGACTGGTGGAGAGTTGTAGATGTATTCTGTTGGAGGCTCAGACCATACAGGTATCGCACCAGGAAGCACTGAAGAATCGCCTGGCTTCTGTGGCGGTTGCTCTCGACGGAATACAACCTCACAAGGACCAGAATCTTTTCATCGAGCTTAACATCCGACCATTCAATTTACCTAGCGACTGGCATTTTGAGCCCTGCACAAGTCACTATGATACTGCGAGTGACTACATCCTGTTGGCTGTGTGTCACACTGACGCTCTTTCAGGATGGATTCTGTCTCGAGTCTTCCCCGAAGGTGTTTCTCCAAAACAAACATACTCGCTCGTGGACAAAGCTACAAGAGTTAGAATCGGTTCTGAGTGCCAAACGTGAGAAGGGCATCTCGGTTAATGTGGAAATGATGACTCACACTTTGACAGGCAACGAGGCAGCAAAGTATGCCGATTTAATCGCGTCTTATTCTGCAGACAATGCCCTTGCGAACATCGACGATGCGGTAAACGTATGAGGCTTTTGCTGCTTGCGGTGCATATTCACAGCCAACTTACTTTCTGTAGGGTTATCTAGACGCCCAACACCAAGCAACATCCTTCGCAACATCGGAGCTCGTCCTCCGCGCAGAAATAGATATCATTGCAGCAGTGCTTGGTGGTGAGTTGGGTAGTATTTAGGTGTCAAGGTCTGATGGAAATGCTTCGTTCTCAGACGACAAAGGCGGTTCCAGTCCGCACGACTTCAAGAGTTCGTCGTTCTCCATTCCCACCGCATGTGGTTACTGCAAGGTGTGAATCGATTCAATAAGACTGGCAGCACACAGGATATTGACGACATACAGTCCTCGATTTGGGGCCTAAGTAAACTTGGAAAAACCTGCAGGACGTGTGGATTTTCAGTACATGCAAAATGCGAACTGAAGGTACAGTGAACTATACCTCATTTTTTCGCTTGTGTGAATGCTCGAAAGGTACCCGCGGAATGTCCTGGCCTTCGCGGCGATCACAGGGTCGCGGAAACGCCGTCTAGGACGCCGTCATCGATATACCGGGGGGAAACGAGCACCGAGTCTTCTCTAGTTTCTTCTTCCAGAAAACCAAACTCCACTCATTCTTCTACTATTGGTCATGATGGAGAAACACCAACACCATCCTCGTTTGTGCATGTCGACGCACCGCCTGATCATCCATCAGCTCGTGTTGCCTTTGATTTCTCAGCATCCTCCCCCTTTGAACTAAGTGTTTCAGGCAAGTGGATCCTTTCCGTGAACGTGCGGTATTTGATGAGCTTACATTCTTGACACGCTCCGCAGAAGGAACGACCGTTCATGTGCTAGAAGAAGATGATGGTTCCGGTTGGGTTAAAGTGACTGACAATCGTGGTGGGAAAGGGCTCATTCCAGCGTCCTATCTTGAGACCTCCGACGTAAAATCACTAGAGTCCTGTGGGAGCTCTGAGGACCCGCGGGTTTCTGGGCAATTCGGTAGGGATTTTTTCCGCCGTTTGCCCGATCGATTGACAAACGAGAGTCTTCTAGTACGAGTCTTGTATGATTATGAAGCCCAGGGCCCTGATGAATTGAGCGTCAAAGAAGGAGAAGTGCTTCAGCTGTCTTCTGGGCGATATGATCGCGCGGATGGATGGTGGGAAGGTGAGAAAAAAAATCGCCCCTCATTTAAATGATTGACCGATTACAATTTTAGGGTACTCAAATGACGGAGTAAAAGGGATATTCCCCAGCAATTATGTACGTACCTCTTTGCAAGAAAGTAATAAGGTTATTAAGTACGGTGTGACAGGTGGAGTTAGCCTGATTTTTTCTTAATTTCACCAGTTTCCCGTTGGTCTGGATTTGGTTTGTACCATTAACGTTTGTTGCGTATGTAAGACGCCTTCCACACCCTCATCATGAAGCAGCACGAATCTATCATTCCAGGCAAGCATGCTGCAAGTTTCCTTTCGTAAGTGGCGCGGAAGTGAACGATCGAACCGACCTTCCGGCTCAATAACAGCACGACTAGGTATTATCGCCGTCGAGCATATTACTAGAGGTGAATATATTGCGTCACAGGCTGGACTTGGCCCAACACATGGCAACCTTGTATCGACTGTCCGGGAGAGTGGCATGCGTTCATTTTACCTTATCTTGGTTTCGTCAGCAATCATATCCCTGGGTCGATCAAATAATCACCATGCTCACGAGCTTATCTCGAGGCACTCTGGCCTTCTTCAGTGCACTATAGCCCCTCTTGGCTATTTGTATCGGTCGGTGAACCAAAGGGAGCGTCAGGGACAATCATAAAGAAACAATTACGGTGCGATACATTGGTCCTAATGTATGTGATGATGAGAGTCAGCAGTACAAATATAGTACTTCCTTCATCACAATTAACAACAAGAAAGGATACAGGTATCAGACTTGGTGAGCTTTCGTCCAGAAGCCTTCTCATGACAGAAACGAGTTGGTAACAACGTTTTATGTTGGACAGGGCCTAGGCCGGCGCCGGTGCAAAGCACAAGCCTAGTGTGCACAGCCTGTCTATAATACTCGCTGCAAACTACTATGCGGCAACACATATACTCGAAATGTCATTGTCTCCGTTGAGGCGGGCAGTTTCAATGTTGCCCGTCATGTTAGCCGCTGTCTGATCATCAGATTAATTTGCCTTCCAATAGTAAATCCCTGGGCATGCGTGCTGCTCCGTTCATCGGGGGCGTAAAAGGCGGCCTTCTGATGACTGCTGGTGACGAGGGGGTAACATGCATTGGTCGATGGGCCCACAGAATATCTTATGTCGGCTCAAGGTATCCACGGAATGGGCGGCGTTCTCGATGCGAATTTGTTTTGCCCTGTCCCCCTCGCATTCTCTTCGACCAGGGATGGAGCTCGCTTGTGTTAATTGTCTCCATAGGCCGAGGATCAAGTAGGTATACCTCGTCATGCATGTCATGCCGCACTCCCAGAGGCCACAGGAGTTGGGCGCTGCCGCATATTTCATCCACCACCCTCATTCCACCCCAAAGCACCGAACCACCATACCTTTTCACATCAAAAGCATTTCGAATTCTTCTGTGCCGAATGGGACGTGAGCGCAAGAATTTCACATTCCGATCTCCTCAAGGAGGCTGTCCACGTTGTACAATGCAGGGGGCCTGACAGGAGTGCCTTTCGGAGTGGCTAGCCTAGGTAATGACCCGCACTGAAGCAGACATCTGGGGTTTCCTACCCCTCGGGGTATTCAGGACGGGGCTTGCATATGTTTGACACATTGCGAGGTCCCCGTCGGTCTATTTGCGGGAGCGAATTCCTAGGTCATATGATATTCTCAATGACAGGAGCTGAGGGCCATACGCACCAAGCGTGTATCACTGTTCTGCGGGCTGGCCAGGAGTGGAAAGGATCACATATTGTGGAGCTTTCTCACAGATCTCTCATCATCATGGGTCCGTTCCAGAAGAGAGAACCAAACTTGGACCGTGCAGGCATGAGACATTGAGAAGGGGGTGGTGCACCAGCTCCAGCCCATGCGTCTCGCTCCCCCCCCTCCCCAAGTATAAAAACCTGACCATGGAATGGGTAAGTTCTGTATCAAACAACTCGTCTCGTCTTACTCACTAATTCGTGGCCTCGCAGGGGGATTTTCCACTTGAGCTTCCTTCCTTGCATCGTCGTCGCGGATCCGCGCAGCCGAACACTGTCGACCGTCGTTCAGCTCAGTCGAGCGAACCCCGCGTCGGTGCTCTTGCGATGGATGACTGCGACGTCGATCCTCGGAAAGGACGGCTCGCGCGTACAACGTACCCCTCGCGCGCTACGGCGAAGCGATTCCTTTTGACTTGACCTCGCCGTATACCTTGGCGGCGGTCACTCACTGACTCTTTCCCATGATCTCTCAAGACCACATTACACATAATATTCTCTCGCTTCCCCTTCTGGTCCACTGTTCACCGGTGCACCGACGGGGTTGACGACGAGGGGATCACCGTGTATTGTCGTCGCCAGGTTCACAATGTACAGCACCCCCCGCGCGCCCCTCCGAGTTTGATCAACTTGGGCGCCGTGCATTTTGGTCCGTTGACGAACTCGACGGGGACAGACGTTCTTGTTCCTCTCCTCCCTCCTTCCGTCCCTCTCCTGGATGCCGGGAGTAGCCCTCGTTGAGTGAGGTCCGGCGAGCGGAAGGAGCGCACCCCCCGCCGTCCGAGTCCAACATTTCTTTTTTGTTGTTGTTCAAAGTCGATCGTAGTAGCACGCCGCGGTCACCGCGACGGCGGGGTCCGACAGGAGAAACTCAGATCTTGACCGTGCACACCGTGCGGCGTGTAGCTAATAACAAAATTATAGCACAACGTCGACATTCCCCTTTCGTCGTCAGTCTGCGGAGAAAGAGGGGGGGCACCTTGTACGTCGAGCCACGCCTTGAAGGCACAGGGTGCACCGCTCAGTTGCACTAGTTTGTGTATCCGTAGTTGTTCCACTTTCCTTGACCAACTTGGTCTTTTCGCCGATACTACCCATTACGTGAGAGTAATTTACACTGCACTGCGAGTCTGCGACTCGATTCTACGCTTCTGGTCCCGAGGGAAACATCAAGGGGACGCATCGTCGTCGTCGACTTGGTCCAGTGCTTGGCAGAAACGACGATCACCCACAATTGAATGAAGATCGGATGGCGGACCGGAGGACCGAGACGGCGGCACCGAGAACGATGAGTCGCAGCGCTTCGATCACACAACTCACAAGCGTGGCATGCTTGTCACCAAACGCAAGGAAGAGAGAGAGAGAGAGAACGATCGTTTTCTTGTGCTCAATACAAGCACGAATAATTACTTAAATAAAACAAACAACACCTAGTCTAACACTCGACAGATAAAATAAACATCCCACCATCGAGCGCTCGGCGCTCGTCACCGCCCACCCACGCCGACTGTTGTACGCATGTACGGATTGCTCCCCCCCAAAGGTCCGTACGTCGTCGTCCCAGACGGCACACCCCCCAACGGCGTGTGAATGGGCACCCCCATCCCCATCACCCCGCCCGGCGTCTGCTGCCCACCAGCCCCGTTGTTATTCCCGCCCGGCGTCATGTTCTGCATATCCCGCGGGACGTTCCGATCGTCCCGCTCCGCGATCGTCGCACCACCTCTCACCGCATCACTGAACCCATTCGGGACAGAAAACGTCTGTCCGAGACCGTACAACTTGCCGTTGTACTCCTGGTCGTCTACTTCGTCGCTAAAGTAGAGCTCTCGCATCTTGAAAAATGTCGAGGCCGTGAGAAGCGAGTCCGAGCCCGCTTGGTGAGACGTGCCTATCCGCATGACCTTGATGATGCGGGTATTTAGTCTCGCAATGTAGAACGTGTGAAGAGACGTACACCAAGGTCGTCCGCGACGTCTTGCAGTCCTCCTTTGAGCGACTTGCAAGCGCGCATCATAAACTTGATGTCGTAGCAGTGCGGAAACCACGTCTTTAGATTGTCGAAAAAGACGTCTTCCGACGTCGGTAGCGACATGGCGGTCAACAGCTTGACCAAATAACCAAAATCATAGCCACTGTTCAGACGGTGAGCGACCGGCTCCGACGACCCGCGATCCAGCCAAGAACGGACAAGAGAGAGATAGAGCAAAAGATTCCTCACCTATGAAATGATATCCACTTGGCCTCCGGAAGGAGTACGAGACCTGAAGTGATGAAGAGCTCCGCGAAATCGTTGGGCAGTATGCCCATCTCTTCGTGTCTCTGAAAATCGATCCCCGATTTTTGCAAGAGTTCGATCGACTCTGGAGCGTACATGTCCTCGCTAAGCATGCGAGATAAAAGTGCATACATATATTAAAAAAAGAAAGAAAAAACCCCCCGAAGGCGTTTCGTCACCCCAAAGCCAGACAATCACAACCGACGATAATTGACGTACCCAACATTGAAGTTGAAATTGAACTGCCACGTCGTGACATCTTGAGGAAAGTTGCCCTCCTCGTCAGCGAGGGTTATGCCGATTTGGATGAGCTTGAGGAGATCGACGTTACACCTCATAGTTTGATAGTGGTAGTCTGACGACGTTTTGAAGGTGCCGATGGGCCTTGCCACGACGCCTGGAAATTCGGTATCCTATCGTGCGAGCGTGCATCGGACGTGGATGTGGACGTGTGTATGCGGGAGGAGGAGGGGTTGACACATACCATCGCTACATAGGAATATTGGTCGATCATCTCGCGGATGTTTCGCATCTCTGCTTCAAGGTTTAGCGCCCATACCTCCCGTATCCGAGACATGGTACGTTCTCGACAGGAGTTGGGCCGTAATGCTCGTGCTGGCCGCTGACGTCGTCGTGGTCACCGTTCAAGTCGTCCTGCTCGTCATCCAACCAGCCCTTGCGCGCGTCAACAAAGCTATCTTACGTAAGCACAAGCTTAGTTATTGTCCCCCGGCTCGAGTTGCAGTGCTATCTACATACATACTACATGAACTACGCAGGTTATCTCAAGAACATGTCCTATCAAGAAAGAGTGACGAAAAAGAAAAGAAAACCAAGATATACAGTATCTGCTAAAACCACGACATGTATGTGTTGCTTTGATTCTCCACGTTCGACGCCAGTGCACCAAAATCGAAATTAAACGTGTGGTTTCCCACTCGCTGCGGCCCGACACCAGCAGTGGCCGAGTCTGACAGGGGGTGTCTAGAAATCAGGTCGCCGTTCCGCCCGAGTGCAAGAGAAAGCATGTCGGTCGACAGATCGTGCGCATTTGCAGGGTCGTACCGGGTCTCCGGTTCAATCGGTGCCGGTCTGCTCGGAGGCACGAACGTTGCCAAGGTGTGAAGCGAAGGAATCGGACGCTTATCAATGTCTTGGAGACACCGCGTGAGATCAAGATGCACAGTAGCAAACGGACCGTTTCCGTCCTTCGTTCCAACGGATCTGGGCTTATCTCCCTGGTCAATATCCATCGCGGCCGCGTCGTCGGTAGTTGTCCTCCACTGTGCATACAACTTGCGGGATCTTTCCACAATTTTGGTCAGCAAGGGCTGGCAACATTAATGAGCACAAGGAAGTTGATGGGAGAAGAAAAAAGGAAACGGACCAGTGCCTGAGCTACTTTGGGGCATTCCTCAGCCACCTTGGCAAACAACCGATGAACAGTGTCGAGTTCTTGGAGAGCGAATGGTGCCACACTAAGAAAAGGGGTTCTGGACACGATCAGGGATAGAGCAACCTGACGCCCGGGAACTTGTGAGCAAGGTTGAGTTGACAAGCGGACGATGCATACGTACTGCGCCAGAAAATGCATTGAACCAGAAACACATAAATCGCTTGCTTAATTGCGGTTCTCGTTCTTCTAGCACATTCAGGGTGGCAATAAGGCGGGATGCGCTAAGATAAGTCGCCACGGCGGACGGTGCGAACTTGTGTTCATACGAGAACGCGTCATAGTCGCTCACAACCTCGGTAAAAAAGTTTCTGTGCAGCTGGAGAAGAACTAACGGTGGTCGTGTCTGCAGGCGCCTTGGACAACATTGCGACGGTATAATCGTACCTATTTCGCGACCGCTGGACACCAATACCTGTTGCATGGTGAGTTGTCGATTGTCATGGATGCCGTCGAGGTTGAATATGTCGAGCGTGGGCGGCACATTAAAGTCGCGGATGGCCTTGTCGACGTCCAAAATCTTTTGGTACGGCTGCGGCTGGGCCGAGATGGCTGTGGTCAATACAGGGGTAAGACAATGGAGAAAGAATCCGTGTTTCCATTCGTGGTCTGTCAATTGCGTAAATGGGCTTAGGTTGCACGGATCCACGAGGCGGCTGATGCTCACACGATTGAGAACCGGGAACAATGTACATCTCCGGCGCTGCGTACGACGGACGGCGGCAATCGACATGGTCTAGGCATATCGAAGGCGGACGTCCGAGGGATAGTGCCTTGGAAAAAAAAAGGGTCGTAAGGACAAGCGAAAAAATAGGACGGGTTACATACAAGACGTGCGTCCAAATTGAGGAGCTCCCAAAAGAGCATTCTGCGGCGCTGCGATTCCTCGGGAATAACCTTCCATCTGTTTCCATCACGATCTGGGGAAGACGGCGGTGAGCGGAGGGTGATGTCGTGATGGCAGGGTCACGCACGAAGACCCAACTGGGAAGCAAGGCGGTGAGGAGAATCAAGGAGAACTTCGGGAGAAACTCACGCTCTGGGCCAACTTGACGGCGAGTCCCATGATGCTCCAAGCATATGCCACAGCCTGACTCTTATCTGAGAAAATGAGAAGATACCAAACCATGTAAAACTAGAATCCTGTGAAGATGGTGGAGCGGATCGAGGGGGGATGACGTACGAGGGTCTGGATGAGGTCTAGATTGGGTTCGTCCATGAGGTTCATCTCGCATAGGGAAGCTCTGGCGAGGCGGTGGTACAGGTCTGCGCGGGGAGGTTCGCTCTGCTGGTTAAGATCGACGAGGAGACCTATGGACATTATGATGAAAAGGAGGGACAATCGTCGGAAGCAGAGGTCTTGTGAGGGAGTTGTGTAGACGTGGTGAACCAGATTTGGGAGCCACGTCTCGCTTGGGTCGAGGTTGTACCTGGTGGGAGTGATGGTCGAGAAGGCGGAGGAGGAGAAAGGGGATACTTACTGCCAGAGAGCGTTGAGACGAGCTTGGGTGCAGAGATATTCAGCCTCTTTGCGGGAGGGAAGCATGCTGTATATGCGTTCACGCATAGAGTTGTTGGGGAGCCATGGATAAGGAAAGGTCTGGCTGAGTTTTTCGATCTCTGGGGAGAGTCTTGGGAGGTCTGAGGTTGCGATCTCGACGGAAGAACTCCGGTCCTGGGTGAGTGCAAGCAGTGAGGGGGGAGACGAGAGAAGACGAGAACGAGGAGCAGAGATACCTCTGAAGGACGGGACGAGTGAGGGTCTACGTCGTGCGAGGAGGAGGGGACGATGTCGTCGCGGCTGAGTGTGCGGGAAGGACCGCCCATGTGTGGATTGTAGAGTTCTAGGGAATTTTTGATGCGGAGTAGGTCCTGGTTGAGAAGGGGGTGTTGATCAACCGTGCACTTTGCCTGGAGGGAGCCAAGGGCCTCCTCGAGCTGGCGTATGCGATCGCTCATCTGTATAATTTTGGCATGAAGCTGCTCGGTGTTTGCGAGGATAAATCTGGCGGTGGATGAGCGGGGAAGCGTAGGGACGTGGAAGATACTTACCGGCTGCCCTTGCCCGAGGTGAGTGCGCCTGTGTGCAGGGATGAGCACGGAAATTCGGGGAGTTGGGGAGAAATTCGACGGACCGTCTGGGCAGATCTCTGCGCATCCTCGCTTTGAGCAGGATTGGCATGGAAAGACACGATCGCACTAGAAATGGGGGTGAATTGGGAGGGAGAAAGGGAGGGAGAGAGGGAGGAGATGACCTTTAGCTTGAGCCTGGGAGAGATTTCAGGGAAGGATAAGTAGTCAAGATAAAAAGGTAATAAGCGAACCTGCGACACTCTGCACACGAGAGCGTTTGTTTCTTTTGCTTTCTGTCGTCTTGTCTCGGTCGTTTGTTGGCGTTCATTGGCGTTTATAACAACAACTCCGACTTCATCGGACATACATATCCCCCACCACCACTATCAATTATGTAATCACAACTCCTATTCCCCCGCTTATTATAACCGTCCCGCACCGGCCCGTTCCAGCATAAATCGTGTCTCCGTCGCTGCCTCAGCCAAATAGTGCTTCAACGTCTCACCGTCCCCCCTCAGAGACGTGATCGTCCACCTCACGTAGTGCTCGTCAATCGAGTACGACAACCCATACCCATCGGGTACCACTGCCCCATCACATAAGTCAGCAACGCCACATTCCGTACGATCGCACACGCTCACCTTCTCCGTATCCCCATCCGTCCAGGTACTTGGACGACAGCTGCGACGTAGATAGCTCCCAATGGCTGCTCCTCGAATAAGCGGAGTCCGTGTACATATCCGGAATCTCCTCTCCGTCCCGCAGCATCCGTTTCAGCCCAAAAAGGTGTCGATCGACGCCCTGTCCATCGCTCGCCCACGCTGCATACTCCAAGTGTCGTGCGACCGCATGTCGGAACAGCCTTGCACGCTCGTGGTCCTAGTACACATCCGTTCAGTTCGGCCCCGCCTTTTCTCCGCGGCAACACTCACTGTCACATCAGGGTCCAGCATCGCTTCGGCCCATGCCTTGCTTTCGTTGCTCGCACTTCGGATCACCTCGGTCCGGCCACCCTGGTATTTCCGTGTCTGGCAACTCTCGTACGTTACCCCAGGCCGGTCGAACATTTTGTGGAACGCGAGCTGCTTCACCAGCTGCACCCACGCGTCCGGAGACACCTTGAATCGCTTCATCAGATCCTTTCCATACCCCTCGTAGTGCAGCACCTGTCTCACACATCAGCATCGCCGCACCCGCTCACTTTCGACGATCACGACTCACTTGCATCTTCTGCTGTCCCACCAGCGCGTCAAAGTGCTTGCACGCTCCGTCGATATACCCGCGGCATCGCTCGTCCAACTCAAAATCGAGTTCCTTCGGTCCTTCAAGGTCGGTCCCGGTTGACGCAGTGCGACCCGGTCCAAGGTCGACCTTGTTCGCAGCGAGCGACCCCAACATGAATTCGTTCAACCGCAGCGTTGGCGTGCCGTCCAAGCACGAGTGTTCACCAATGAACCCCGATCGCCCGTTTTCGAACACGAGTACTGGCAGTCCATGGGGTTAGCTACAGCACATTTATGCCTATAATTGAATCTTACGTTGATGCTTGTCGTAAAATCGGTTCCGTCCATCTCCGACCCAACACGCCCAGGATATGTCCTCGCGCGTGACGGGCTTGGTATCATCCAGACATACAAGGATCGCAGCAGACTCGATGCGCTCCAGCGACTTGCCGTTCACTGGAGAAGCTGCCAACAGGGCAGCTCGTGCCTGAAAACCAACCTTGAGCACAGAACGGACAAAGATATCACTACTACCCACTTCCGTCCAGATGTCGCGATTTTCGCTCGTCAACGCACCGACAGGGACACCCTTGTCGTCTCCGGCCAACGCAATCACGCGCTCGATCTGACTGTGTCAAAGTGAGCTCGGAACGCGTTATAGGACATAACCCGACGCACACTTGGAGTTCTGCAGCAGTCAGCTCTCTTCCTTTAGGCGTCGCAAGCTGCACCTCGAAGAACCTGTTCTTGCGCAAAAAGATGACGTGATTGTGGGTCTGCGGATCGAACTTGGCCGCAGTATCACACTGCTTGACGGGGTACCGGCATGCGTGGAACCTGGCATGCGCATGAGCAAAGCGCACAAGACAAGTGACGAGTATACTACTGACAACCACTTGTACGAGTCCATACACAGAGGCACCCCACGAACCTTTTCAGGCTCTAGCTGTTTCCTGCGTGAACCCAGTACGGTCAGAACCACGACGTGTGATTCGGATCAACGAAAATAAATACGCAACGACTCTGTCAACGCTCTGAACGGGAGCATCGCCTTGATGAGGCTCGCCGCACGCTGGGCTGGATTCCGCGTGCGGTGATCGTCGAGGTGGACATAAAAGTAGCTCACGAACACCACGACGGGATCGCGGTAGGCCATGTACGCCACCTCGTTCCACCAGTCTGCGAGCCAGTTCTTGACGGCGGGGTCTGCGGCGCGGGACTCGAGGCGGGCTTGGAGGGACGCTGCGAGCGGTGATGCCAGGAAGGCGTGTGCGCGGGCTTGGGTTGTGGCGTACTCGGCATCGGAGAGAAGGGGCTTCACGGTATCGAGGTATTTGGATATGGTCGAGGTGAGCGGGGGTACGGGAAGACGGGGAAGGGATGCTTGGAAGCGGAGCATTGGACCGGCGGAAGGGTCCTCAATGTAGCCATCTGGGAGTGAGTGTGCATGATGATGCGAGTGTACGGAGCGGCGGTTGGTCCCGGTCATGTTGTACGCGATCTGTGCACGTCGCAACGCGCGAGAGGGAAGAAATCTGAGCATCATCAACAAACGAGTGTAGCAGCAGACAATTACCGCTAGTTAACAAGTCGGCGTTTGAGCGCTCAAAGTCGTCACTTTGATCCGTGTTATTTGTTAGCATGTGAATAATTGGTGCAGTAGTTGTCGGTATCTAGTGGCGTTTATCATACTGAAGTTGGTGTCCCGAGCACCGGATTAACCCCACTCTCTTCAATCGATTTGGAATAATGTACTATCAATCATGACGGATATCGACATCAGCGCAGAGTTTGCTCTACGGAGTCCGTGATGCTGTCATCCTTTGCATCGGTATATCTTCGCTATCATGCCCCAATCCCTCTCTTTCCTCGCCGTCCGCAAATACGATAGACGAACGGCTCGCCCCACTAGATAAAGCCGTCATTCCAAAACCCGCGTCAGTCCCGTGCCCTCTTCCGCCGTAAACATTGTGCGCATACATTTCCCGCATAGTCAGGACGAATCGCGGGGTGAGCGTGGATATAGGAATGACTGCCAGAAGATTCAAGACTACATTTTGCGGTCTCAGTCCTGAAATTATTCCAAAGTCATATAGAGTGTTGACGAGGTTCCACATCAGGATGCTGCGAGGGAACGTAGCCGTTAGCACCATATCCACTTTCTAGCGTCAGAGGGGGCAAAGAGGACGTACGCGAAAAAGTAAACCGCACCATCCACAACCAGCATATTGATGAATGGGTTGAGACGCCACTGTTTCGTATCTTTGTACGTTTGAACGGAGCGCATCACGAACTGGATGATCACTAGGGTGCACATCACTCCAGCATGCACGAGTTGAGAGACGCTGGTCGCTTTGTTCCAGTCGGTAGGAACGAGTCTTGACGAGCAAAACGAGAAATCCAGAATCGTAGTGTCAGTCACATCTGTGTGATATTCAGCGGACGAAATGATCCTATCAACACAAAGCATCACCGCTAATGTCACCTTCTACATACCTTGTATGATTTGTTTTGGGTTGCTACTGATGATGGATTCAATAGTTGAGGGAATGATTTCCCCAAGATAGGAAGTAAGGAGTATGCTGAGTATTATCCTTGATCGATTGTACATTGCCCACAGGCGTAGAATCATCACCACTGTAATGAGAGTGATACGTCGTTCCTTTTTCTTCAAGTGGACGATATCATTACTACTCACGATCGGCTGCACAAATATACACAAAAACTGACCATACAGTGATGGTGCTGAGTACCCCACCTTGGAATTATCCTTAAACCGTGCATGCATGGGAAACAGTAGGAGGGAGCACTTACAACTGACCCACAGGTTCCAGGCAAAGTATCAACCATATCAATGGAGACTCACAGCTGAAGGTCATGATCATTCACAGATCAGTGATGGAGGAAATGAGGAAAAGCCCACCTTTGCTGGACCTGGTACAAAGGAAGTCCCCACTTTGAGAGA
The DNA here is from genome assembly GCA_038091095.1 of Leccinum incarnatum. Lineage (NCBI taxonomy): Eukaryota > Fungi > Basidiomycota > Agaricomycetes > Boletales > Boletaceae > Leccinum > Leccinum incarnatum. Next base: position 20,123 of record JBBPNG010000413.1, read on the forward strand.
GTGATTCAGTTCAATCGAATGCAACATTTTAAATTTGGGACATACGGATGGAAACGAGTCTGGTGCACCAATGGAGAGAACTTGTTAACATTCGATGCATGACTTGTGATGACCCGAACTCACATAAAACCACAAAGTCCGAGATATCGAACCTGCAACATTGTAGCAATGATTTAGCATATGCTGTGTGGGTGTCATCGCGCCTATAAGTGCTCGAGTTTCAAACGCACGATAACAAACAGTGTGGAAACCCGGGTCCAAGGTTTGTTCTGTAGTCATATCAGTAGAAGCATCATATCTTGAATGTAATGATGTTCTCGAACCCAGATGTATTCTATCTGTCCAGGTAATAAGCCAGAGTGAGACTCATGCATAACTGTTGAATGAAAACATGAAACACAATACCTCACTCGAAAATGTGAGGACTGGAAAGATGGGTTCAGAACAAACTGGTTCAACGGACAAGTTGAAGGGGGTATTACTGTAATCATACACGATGGCAGTGATGATCACAACTGCAACTCCTTCTCAGAGACACGGTGCGGGTGTTCAGATAAGAACTTGAAAGGACGCACGGGAATCATAATTATTCTGATGAAGTTCCGCCAAGGTAGTTTGCAGAGCAGGAGCCATTATAGTGCGCTGTAGATACACTAGAGGCTCTGGGCGTGAAGCCGTGAAGGACGACAAGGATGATTGTCCCAAGGGATCTTGTAGGTTGGCAGGTAACACAAGAGAGAACAAGACTAGAAATGGAGTGACCAGTGGTATGACTCGGATAGAAAGGAGTCCGGAAGGGGAACGCGGGAAGACGGTCCGGTCTAACGGAATCCGGTCGGTGGTGCGTTGTCAATGGGACGAGAGAGGACGGTGCGAAAGCTCAGATAGGACGTACGGGAAACGGTGAAATGAAGTGCAATGGGCACTTAGATGGCCAGGGGACGTGCATTCGTGCGGTATCATACCTATGAGTTATTTAAAAGGTGACTATTATAGACCGATGACACGGAGCCGGGTCGGAACGATGCAGAACGACGGAACGCGGTTTGATGGGCGATCCGGCAGACTATGTGGATACAAACGTATCCAGAAGGCTCTAGTGTACTGGGAGAAAAGCAGGCGAGAGAAAGAATTATCACGGAAAACTTTGCACGTGATGTTTGTAGAAATTGAACAGTTAGACCATTCTCATCCTCCGAGTCTCCGTGATATGACATGTAAGTACGTCTCGGTCTCATGCGTTCTCAGCGAGTTAGCGGGTACTCTACTCTAAATCAGGGCACAGCTTCTCTGCGACCTCCAAGACCAGTTTCCGGATGGGCTCCTTCTTTGCGATGTCCAGTTTGCTCTTCAACGTCTCTCGCGCCCGCAGCGTCTCCAACAACATCGCCACTTGATCCGTGTACGGAGACAACCGAACGAGCAGTCCAAGACACGCAGTCAGTCGGTGCACGGTCTCTTCGTTGCTCGTCTCCCGTTCGATCCCCTCGAGAACATCCACCACAATCTCGATTAACCCCACTCTCTTCAATCGATTTGGAATAATGTACTATCAATCATGACGGATATCGACATCAGCGCAGAGGTTGCTCTACGGAGTCCGTGATGCTGTCATCCTTCGCATCGGTATATCTTCGCTATCATGCCCCAATCCCTCTCTTTCCTCGTCGTCCGCAAATACGATAGACGAACGGCTCGCCCCGTAGCTAGATAAAGCCGTCAATCCAAAACCCGTATCAGTCCCGTGCCCTCTTCCGCCGTAAACACTGTGCGCATACATTTCCCGCATAGTCAGGATGAATCGCGGGGTAAGCGTGGATATAGGAATGATTTCCAGAAGATTCAAGACTACATTTTGCGGTCTCAGTCCTGAAATCATTCCAAAGTCATATAAAGTGTTGATGAGGTTCCACATCAGGATGCTGCAATGGAACGTAGCCGTTAGCACCATCTCCACCTTGTAGCGTCAGAGGGGACAAATAGGACGTACGCGAAAAAGTAAACCGCACCATCCACAACCAGCAGATTAATGAGTGGGCTGAGACGCCACCGTTTCGTAGCTTTGTACGTTTGAACGGAGCGCATCACGAACTGGATGATCACTAGGGTACACATCACTCCAGCATGCACGAGTTGAGAGACGCTGGTTGCTTTGTTCCAACCGGTAGGAACGAGTTCTAACGAGCAAAACGAGAGATCCAGAATTGTAGTGTCAGTCACCTCTGTGATATTCAGCGGACGAAATGATCTCATCAAACACAAAGTATCACCGCTAATTTCAGTTTCAACGTACCTTGTGTGATTTTCTTTGGATTGCTGTTAATGATGGATTCAATAGTTGAGGGAATGACTTCCCCGAGATAGGAAGTAAGGAGTATACTAAGTATTATTCTTGATCGATTGTACATTGCCCACAGGCGTAGAATCATCACCACTGTAATGAGGATGCGTTATTGCCTTTTTTTCCCCAAGTGGATGATATCATTACTACTCACGATCGGCTGCGCAAATATACACAAAAATTGACCATAAAGTGATGGTGCTGAGTACCCCACCTTGGAATTATCCTTAAACCGTGCATACATGGGAAACAGCAGGAGGGAGCACTTACAACTGATCCACAGGTTCCAGGCAAAGTATCAATCATATTAATGGAGACTCACAGCTGAAGGTCATAACCATTCATTGATCAGTGATGGAGGAAAAGAGGAAAAACTCACCTTTGCTGGACCCGGTACAAAGGAAGTCCCCACTTTGAGGGAGTGACTCAGTTCAATTGAATGTAACATTTTAAATTTTGGACATACGAATGGAAACGAGTCTGGTGCACCAATAGAAAGAAGTAAGCATTCAATGCACAACTTGTGACGACCCTGGACTCACATAAACCCACAAAGCCCGAGATACCGAACCTGCAACAATGTAGCGATGATTTAGCATATGCTGTGCGGTGTGCGCCTCTAGGTGCTCGAGTTTCAAACGCACGATAACAAATAGTGTGGAAACCGGGGTCCAAGGTTTGTTCTGTAGTCGTATTAGCAGAAGCATCACATCTTGAATAAACTGATGATCTCGAACCCAGATGTATTCTATCTGTTCAAGTAATCGGCCAGCTGAGTGAGGCTCATGCATAGTAATTTTTGAATAAAAACACGAAACACAATACCTCACTCGAAAATGTAAGAACTGGAAATATTGGTTCAGAACAAACTGGTTCAACGGACAAGTTGAAGAGGGTATTACTGTAATCATATACGATGGCAGTGATGATCACAACTGCAACTCCTTCTTAGAGACACGGTGCGGGTGTTCAGATAAGAATGGGCGCACGGGAATCATAATTATTCTGTCGAAGGTTCGCCAAGATAGTTTGCAGAGCAGCAGCCA